>OU503046.1:20628651-20649118 GCA_912172775.2 Fraxinus pennsylvanica
TTAGTGTATTGTTACATATAAACTATTACTTTTTTGTGATCAATTAACTCACATTTCTTCCAAAATGTTCATGTCTAGAATGCTAATATCCAAAAAGCTATAATAAAATTAGGATTTTGCTATTTGTATATTGAAGTTGACACCCTCGTGTACAACACACCCATTCACAATAGGAAGGCCCGAGTCCAATAAAAAAAATCGTGGACCCCCTATTGTGAGGGGGCCTATACATCGGAGTTGACACTCCGATGTGCATAAACAACACTCATAAAGTAATATACTCTACTAGAATATTAGTAGAACATGAAGTAGTGATATTTATTTAAAAGCGACAATTAAATAACTGTCTTCTATATTATTATAAGTAAAGTCATGCTTCTAAAGCAAAAAGAGAATACATATCAATTTAAAGTTCATGCAATAACTTCTTAAAAAATATTTTAATCAATTTAAAATATAACGATTTCGGACATTAATTTATATATTAAGCAAAAATTATTAGCCATATGATCGCCTGTAGTGGAGTACAAACATTTAAGACAAAATACATTATTTTCAAATTTTATAATAATATATAGACCATGTTTGACACCCATTCTTATTCTCATTTTTTATTTCTTTATTTCAATCACACATTCTCCAAATAAAATAATATTACACACAAATTTAAAACTTTTCATTACTTTTTTATCACACATTTCTACCAAGAATATGTTTGTGTTTATATAGAAATTGTGATAAAAATTATACTTTTAAAACTTTTCTTTAAACTCTTGCAAATCTTGATCTGCATCTAGCTTCTCCACACCACAGCTATTCAATTTTCTAGTTTCCAATGAAAATTCACACAAAAAAACAAAAATGAGGGAATCAGAATTTCTCTTTCTTGTACTAGCAATATTATGAAAGTATTATATTTGATTTTCAAATTCTAACTCCTTATTAATAGAAGTTTAAATAGGCTTAGCCAGTTCCTTAAATTTAACATGGCCTAATATTTAATTAATCTAATCAATTAAACTTGGCACATAATTAATTTATCTAATTAATTAATTTAACTCATTAATAAGTAATCCAATTAATCAATTGTATAAATGTCTAACATTTGCCAATCAATTAATTAGTAATATCATTATTTTAGTTCTCCTTTTTGTGTGTGACCCCATTAAGTCTTCTATCACTATATTTAACGATGTGAATTATTATTTTGATATAATCAAAATAAAATAAATTGAAACACCCATTTAATTTATTATTAATTCACCTAAATTAATCAATTCACATTCGTCGTCTTAAATTGACATCTACTATCTTCAACGAGTCTCCAATGTTTTGTTTTCTCAACAAAATATCCACGTGTTTATCTAAGTGTTACCACACTCTAGAATGTGAGATCATCTACTTACTTCATAAGTAAGATATGCTACACATGTTAGTCTATCCATAGTAATGATATTTGTATCTCGTTGTTACTTACGACCTCGGATGATTTAAAATTCATTCATATTTAATTTGTATCTCACAATCACAACTCCTTGGAATTAACAAATTACTAAAACTTGAATTTTCAGACTATATTATTTAATTTATGGGAATAGTAATCAAATTAAACAAGAGATCTACTATAAATAATATGCATCAATTATATATTAAATGTGTTTTCGTCCAAAATTGATTGGATATATGGCACAATAAACAAATATCTCCTAATCTTTTATCTTGATGTAAAATCCCACTAAATAAATCAAACATTGTAGAAAACTCCAATTCTTTCCGTTCATATCTGTTAATTTCACCTTAAAAGGAATTTTTAAGTGCAAAATTAATAAAAATATCAAAGGCATTTTTTGTCTTATCATCTCCACACCTGAAATTATCATAAACAAGAATTTCTTGAGTGTGTTTTTGAAGCTAATTTATAAATAGAATTGAATTTGCTTGCACTGTGATTGGGTATGATTTCAGATGGAGAAATTGGTTTTTATTTTTTTATTTTTTATATTTCATTTCCCTATTTCAGAGGAATGAGCGTTACCTTCTAAAGCTTATTGACAGTGATTTTTTTTTTTTGTTTGAAATTGGTATGATTTCAAACTGGGACTGGGCATGATTTCACTCCCCATTTTCAATCTGGTTTTGTTGTTGGTTTGAAATTACGATGTGTATCTATATTGAGGAAGAAGGAAAAGAAGAAAAAAAAAATGTTCAAATACTTGTATACAAATCAACCTAGGAATTGGTAAACGTTATGAATTAATACAATGCTGGATTTTATAAACTTTGCACTATACCATCCTGAAATTGGTAAACTTTGCGGAATACAATCCTGAAATTAAAAAAATAAATAAATAAACTTTGCGCAATTCAACTCTAAGACAATTAACTTTGCTTCTCTACAGAACAGAAATCAATACAACACAACAAACTTTTAACCAATGACAATTATATGGAGGACAAAAAAATCAACATTATCAACAACCAAGTTATTTTACAAACCTACATCAAACATCAACTTATTTGTCACCAATCTGAAAACTTGAATATTCAATTTATCTATGTAAATTTTGTTAGAAGAAATAATTTGTGAATAAATAATCTAAACAAAGAATAAATAATTCAGTTGGACTTTAAAACTCGAGGCTTGTGTGAACACGATTTCCTTAAAATAAATTTACTCTCTCATCGTAGGTGCTTGAGATTTAACTTGAGCGTCTGTTTTTCAGGATACAACGGTAAACCAGTAGAGTCTGAGCACTGTAAATTCTACTCTGGCGAACCGACTCAGTATTTGAGCAATATCACTACGAATACCTTAACGGACAGTAAAATATGTATGTAGACAGAGGACAATTTCATGTGTTTTGGAACTATAATGTAGACTCTTTTTTCATATCTAGAATAGTGAAAAAACCAAGGCTTTATATAGACTTAACCCTAATAATTACGAGTTAAATCTGTTCATTAACACAATGGCAATAATCTTTGGAGTTTCAATAGTTTCAAGCTTAATGACTATTATCCTTGGAGTTTCAGAAACCAAAAGTTAGTTCAATAACCACTGGAGTTTCAATAGTTTCAAACTTAATGACAATAATAATTGGAGTTTCAAAAACCAAAAGTCAGTTCAATAACCATTAGATTTTTAGCAGTTTCAAACTTAATGACAATAATCATTGAGTTTCAGAAATCAAAAATCAGTTGCTACAAGAAAAAAGAATTGACAAAATGTAGGCCCACCTCAGGAGCCAATTTTTGGTCAACTCGGTCCAATATTCGTGTACGCAGATCATCCCCACACAAAAGTGCAATGTCCGAAGCCTATTACGATCCGTGATTTACATCTCCCTACGTACGCACATGGAGAGAGCTTATATACTACAAATGATTACACATTTTCAAAGTGTAGCCATATATAAAGTGGTTCTTGCTTTCACAGACTTCCTATGTAGGATAAACTCAAATTTAATTTTCCCTCCAATATAAACCATATTCCAATGTTCCACTATAAACTCAAATTTCCTATTCATCGGAGTTTCATTTTTGGCAAGCAAATACATGATTTTGATGTTCTCATGGAAGAGAATACAAATCAATGTTGATCTTCCAAATAATCATTGCATCCCACTTAAAATTTATGCAAAAGTCAGCCATCACCTCATTTTTTCCAACAATCCCCTACATGAATGAAAATTGGGATAGACTCAAAACTTGAAACAAAGATTTGGTGATAAAGTTCAACGGTTGAGACTGGTATAGGATTGGTAGATACCCTTTGAATCTTCCCTTTTGAAAGTATATTTACTTTACTAGCTGACCAGTAGACACCCTGTCTTTGAACTGTTTTACCGTTTATGTAAATGATGATATGCTCCACACAGGATTCTGCCTAACATAATTCGGTTCTCATTATCATGTTCGTTTTTTGCCATGAACATATGCATGGTTCTGTGATAGTTCTTAAGAATTGAACTCCACACAATTCTCTTATAAGCGACCTTACCCCTCTCACATATAGGTGATTTCTTATTACAAAAAACTTGCATTACATTGCTCGATTTTCTGCAAATAAAAAGTGATTAAAAGCTGTTGCTTATCCTTCATCCTTACGGGGATCACTGTTGTATCATAGGAATGGACATGTGGCAACATCCCCCCCCACAATGATTTAATTAAGTCTTTACAATTAGGTTGTTCCTTTGAATCTAGATCTTGGAATCTCCAATCAAATAGGTTGGGTTTCCTTTGTATTAACTTATCCGTTCAAAGGCTTAAGTTCCATTCCTTTTGATGATTTCTCAACTAATTCTTTGTTTAACCCTTTGGTTAGCGGATCCACAATGTTATCAATTAACCTTACACAGTCAATATTGATAACTCTAGTTGAGAGTAGTTGTCTTACCATTGTACATGTTACTTTGTCCAGACTTACTATTGTACATGTTACTTTGTACCCTTCCAATTGTTGATTGACTATCCAATATATACAAATTGCTAGCACAGGTTTCGGCCATCTTTGAATATCCTCTAAGAAATTGCGTAACCACTCAACCTCTTCATCACATTTATATAAAATTATAAACTCAGATTCCATGGTAAATCTAGTTATTACGATTTGTTTAGAGGATTTTCATGATATAGCTGCACTTCCCAATGTGAACAAAAATCCATTAATAGATTTGAAGTCTTTTATATCAGATATCCAATTTACATTACTATATCCTTCAATAACTGCTGGATATTCGGTATAGTGCTGTCCAAAATTACGAATATATCGTAAGTACCTTAGTACTTTTACTCTTCATTTTCAGTGGTCGGCTCTTGGATTACTAATGTATCTATTCAGTTTACTAACTTTGTATGCTATGTTTGGTCTTGTACAACTTATCAAGTATATCAGACTTTCAATAATTCTAGAATATTCTACTTGAGAGACACTCTCACTTTTGTTTTTAGATAGATGCTGACTCGTATCTATCGGTGTCCTAATCATTCCAATATCATCATTGCTGAACTTTTGTAGAATTTTTTCCCCGTAATGTGACTAGCTTAGAACTAGTCCATCTGATGTTCTGCTAATTTTAATTCCAAATATGACGTCAACTAAACCCATATCTTTCATGTCAAACCTTGAATTTAACATATTTTTGGTAGATTTAATCATCTTATCGTTGCTAACAACAATAAGCATGTCGTCAACGTAAAGACATAAAATGACATTACTATTTTCGGTGTCTTTAACGTAGACACAATTTTCACACTCATTAATCTTAAATCCACATTCCATCATAATATTTTCAAATTTTTCGTGCCATTGTTTTGGAGCTTGTTTCATGCCATACAATGACTTGACCAATTTACAGTCTTTCTTTTTCTTTTCTGGTGATGAAAAATCATCGGGTTGTTCCATATAGATTTTTCATCTAAATCTCCATTTAGAAAATCAGTTTTAACGTCTATTTAATGTACTTCAAGATTTCTCAAGTGGCAATTGCAAATATCATCCTAATAGATGTTATTCTCGTCAATGGATTATATGTATCAAAGTAATCAAGGCATTCTCGTTGTTTGTAACCTTTTATTACTAACCTTGCCTTATACTTTTCGATTGTTCCATCTACTTTCATTTTTCTTTTGAAAATCCATTTGTAGCCGGACAAGTGGTTTGCATCCTGGAGGAAGATCCACTAGCTCCAATGTATGATTTTGTAAAATGGAATCTATTTTACTTTTAATAGTCTCTTTCCACCGAAGTCCTTCTGAAGAGTTTACAGCTTCTTAAAAGCTTCGAGTGTCACTTTCTAGTACATAAGTCAGAAAATCAAAACTATAAGATTTTTCTGTTCTTTCCCTTTTGCTATGTCTTGGTTCAACCTCAACCTCAACCTCTTCTTCTAATTCTCAATCCTGACTATTTTCAACCATAGTCTAATGTGTCCGTTTAGAAGATTTTGTTTTCTCTTTGGATCTGTACGGAAATATATGTTCAAAGAATGAGGCATTTTTCGATTCTATTATCGTGTTTTTGTGTATGTTTGGGATTTTAGATTCATACACAAGAAATTGATAAACACTACTATTAGGTGCATAGCCAATGAAGATTCAATCTAGAGTTTTTGGGTCAATATTTACCTTCTTAGGTGTTGAAATAGCCACTTTAGCAAGATACCTCCACACTCATAAGTATTTATAGGAATACTTTCTTCCTATCCATAACTCATAAGGGGTCTTTTTCATTTTTTTTGGGGGCACCTTATTTAGAAGGTAATTTGCTGATAGCATAACATCTCGCCACATGTTTTAAGATAACTCAGAACTTACTAATATTGCATTCATAATTTCTTTTAAGGTGTGCTTTTTCCTTTCAACAACACTATTTTGTTGCGGTGAATACGGTGCAATGGTTTCATGTATGATTCTGTGTTGTGCACGAAATTTAGAAAACTATGCTTCATACTCACCACCTCTATTACTTCTCAACACCTTAATTTTCTTATTAGGTTGATTTTCAACTTCATTCTTATAGAAAATAAATTTGTCTATCGCTTCATCCTTACTTTTTAGCAAATACACATAATAGTATTTTGTGCTATCGTCGACAAAAGTAATGAAGTACTTGTTGACTCCTCTTGTTTGTACAAATTTTAAATCACATATGTCACTGTANTTATATAGTCAATAGTGCTAATTCCAATTGAGTGTAGTTGTCTTATAGTATTGTGTCTACGACGTATATGTCTAGACATACAATTGTACATGTTACTTTGTGCCATTCCAATTGCTGATTGATTGTTACAATATATGCAAATTGCGTAACCACTCAGCCTCTTTATCACATTTATCTAAAGCTATAAACTCATATTCCTGGTAGATCTAGCTATAACAATTTGTTTAGAGGATTTTCAGGATATAGCTGCACATTCCAATGTGAACACAAATCCACTACTCTTTTGGGTTAGAACACACTATGTTCACTTCATAAATTACAGCTACGAGATTCATTTCCGACACATTATGTGCAATATAGTCAACCACATTTGCTTCTTTCTTATTATTCTTCTTGGTAATTTGCACTCCGAAAACTTGTGGCCTACTTTGTCACAATTGAAGCATTTTCCTTGAAATTTCTTCTTAGAAATGCCTCCTTTCGATCCCAGCTCAGCACCTTTGCTACCGGATATCCTAGACTTGTTCTTAAAGGTCTTACAACTTTGATCGTGCACAACAACTTTGGCTTTAACCACAATAGGATTGAACCCTTTCTTTTTTGAACTTCTGTTGTATTCTTCAATTCGAAGTCTAACAATCAGTTGTTCGACATTAATTTTCTTTCACTTGTGCTTAAGATAATTCTTGAAATCTTTCCACGCGGGTGGCAATTTTTCAATAATTGCAGCCACTTGAAAAGTTTCACTCAAAATCATCCATTCAGCATGAATCTAATGAAGAATCATTTGGAATTCTTGCACTTAACTGATTATTGTTTTGGAGTCCACCATCTTATAATTTAAAAATCGACCAACAATAAATTTCTTGATCTCGACATCCTTAGTCATGTATTTTCGATCCAATGACTCCACAACTCCTTTTACAGTTTTCAAAGAACTATACACATTGTATAGCGACTCTGCTAAGCTTTTCATAATGTAATTATGACATAGAAAGTCCGAATATTTTCACTCATCTAGTGCGCGACAGCTTGAGCATCATCCTCGCACTTTTTGAGTTTCGAAACAGATTCAGTCAAGAACCTCGTAAAATTCAAGGTGGTCGGTAAAATAACATTTTCTGTTGCCACATTTTGAAATTCAATCTATTGAATTTCTCCGATTTTTCTCCATGATTCAATGGAACAGTCACGACATGGTTAGTTAGTTGAGCAACAATCTGGTTTATAGCATATTTTTGCAATTTAGCCGTAGCAGTATTTAGCTCTTGAGGCACAACAAAACTTGGCCCTTGAGTTACAGTAGAACCCACAACCTAGTTTTCAGTAGCTATAGTTTGGATAATGTTCATGTTGGTTGCCATTTCTAAAAATCAAATAAAATTAATTTATGAAATTAACTATATAATTTTTTTCTTTGGAATTTGTTTTAAGTTTGTTAGAAAAAAGAATTTGTGAACAAATAATCTAAAGAGATAATAAATAATTCAGTTGGACTTTAAAACCCGAGGCATGTGTGAACACAGTTTCCTTAAAACAAATTCGTTCTCTCAATGTAGGTGCTTGAAATTTAACTTGAGCGTCTGTTTTTCAGGATACAATGGTAAACCAGTAGAGCTGGAGCACTGCAGATTTTACTCCAACGAACTGACTTAGTATCTGAACAATATCATCACCAAGATCTTGATAGACAATAAAATATGTATGTAGACAGAGGACAATTTTGTGTGTTTTGAAACTATAATGTAGACTCTTTCTTCAAGTCGGGACAATGAAAAATCAAGGCTTTATAGGCGCTTAACCCAAATAATTACGAGTTAAATCTGTCCACTAACACAATGATAATAATCATTGTAGTTTCAACTGTTTCAAACTTAATGACAATAATCATTGGAGTTTCAGAAACCAAAAGTCATTTCAATAACCATTGGAGTTTCAACCGTTTCAAACTTAATGACAATAACCATTAGAGTTTCAAAAATCAAAAGTCAGTTCAATAACCATTGGAGTTACAATAGTTTCAAATTTAATGACAATAATTATTGGAGTTTCAGAAACCAAATGTCAGTTGTTGAAAGCAAAAAAATTGACAAAACGTAGGCCCACCTAATGAGCATATTTTTGATCAATTCGGTCCGACATTCGTGTACGCATGTTGCGCCTGCATACAAATTCAAGGTCCGAAGCCTATTATGGTCTGTGATTTGCACCTCCTGAACGCGCACGGGGAAAAAGCCTCTATATTACACATAATTACACACTTCCAAAATGTAGCCATATATAAAAAGGTTCTTGCTTTCATAGACTTCCTATACGGGATAAACCGAAATTTAGTTTTCGCTCGAATATAAATCACATTCTAATGGCCCATTTTAAACTCCAATTTCTCATTCACCCGAGTTTCATTTTTGGCAAGTAAATACATGATTTTAATGTTCTCGTGGAAGACAACAGAAATCAATGTTGATATTCCAAATAATCATTGGATTCCACTCAAAATTTATGCTAAAGTCAGCGATCACCTCATTTTTTCCAACAAATTTTTCAGTGCAATGGCATGCAGAGACTTCTCCTATGTATAAAAACATAAAAATTGTGTGACGATTTTGGCTCTTTTGGTGGTTTATTGGGGTTTCTACATAGATTTCTTTGGTTCCTCTCCCATTTTGCTTTTAAAAAAAAACGGTGTTAAGTAAATAAGTGGAGATGATTAGGAAAAAAATGTACTTGATTTTTTTTAATTTTGAACTTCCTGATCCCTTATATTGGAGATTTAATAGATGAGAATGACATGAGGATTTCTGAAACGTTTGAGTGATTAAGAGGTGGGGGATTGTGCCAAAATGAAAGGTTATGGGAGTTCTACAAATAGGCAAAGATCAGGGGAGTATTGTGCCGATAACCTGTTTTAAACACAATCTCTGCTGTGAATAGGAAAGTGACCACAAATAGGAGAGACGATAAACTCATTGTACTCCTTAATTTCATACAGGTGAGTTTTACTTTTATTGTAATTTGTTTATTTTGTCATTAACAAATAAGAGTGGTTATTATTATTCTTATTTTTTTAAAAAAATCTATTATTTTATACATTTTGGAAATTTTTAAACAAGAATTAACCTGATTGGTAGAGTAAAAGCTCTCACATGAGGTGGGTCCTCACCTCATTAACAAAACCCCCCAAATGTTTAGACACCCACCCTCTCACCTTACATTTGCACTGTCAAGCCTAGTGCAGCACGGTTCTTTAAATAAACAATGTTATTTCATACTCTATCCTACCTAATCTTTCCAATAAAACAAATAATTCATCCACACGCAGAGAAAACCTCTTGAATGAACTGGTTTCTTCAGTTTGTAAGATCTTGGGTCAGTTTGAATTTGGATAAACACTTCGCCACAGCCTTCTTCAACATCGACACATAAAAGCTTTCATGGACACTATTTGGTTATACCTTCCTCTCGTATTTGTCTTGTACATCATTACCAAACACTTCTTCAACAAACTCAGGAATCTTCCACCTAGTCCCATTCTCAATCTACCCATTATTGGCCATCTCTATCTTCTGAAGAAACCCATTTACAGATCTTTAGCCAAGATCTCTGACAGTTATGGCCCAATACTTTTGCTGCAATTTGGCTCCCGCCGTGTCTTGGTAGTGTCCTCCCCTTCAGCCGCCGAGGATTGCCTCAGTAAAAACGATATTGTTTTTGCCAACCGGCCCCGTTTGATTGCCGGAAAACATATCGGAAGTAATTACACAACCGTGGGATGGGCACCTTATGGAGACCACTGGAGAAACCTCCGTAGAATATCTTCTATCGAATTGCTATCCAATCACAGACTCCAAATGCTTCAACATATTCGTGTGGATGAAGTCAACGTCATGTTGAAAAGGCTGTATCGCGCTTCGGAAGCGCATCAGACGGTTGACGCGAAAACTGCGTTCTTTGAGTTGACAATGAATGTGATGATGAGAATGATAGCTGGAAAAAGGTATTATGGTGAAAACGTGGAGGATATTGAGGCGGCGAACCTGTTCAGGGAGATTGTGGTCGAGAGTTTTCAGACTGCTGGCACATGGTATATGGCCGATTATCTACCGGTATTGCGGTGGTTGGGAGACGGGGGAGGATTTGAGAAGAGATTAATGAAGTTGGAGAAAAAGAGAGAGAAGTTCATGCAGGAACTGGTTGAAGAATGGAAAAGAAGAATGGGGAGTAGCGCTGCCACTTGCGGCGGCGTTGGGTATTCAGACGCGGGTGGGAAGGAGAGAACGATGATTGAAGTGCTGTTGACGCTGCAGGACAAAGAACCTGAATTTTACACAGACAGTATTATCAGAAACCTTACGCTGGTAAGTCGTAAATATTTTTGCATTAAAATTAAGAAAGCAAAAAGATAGTTCAGTATTGCCACAGAAAAAAAAAAAAAGACAAAATATAAATGATTTAGTTCAGGAAATATACAATCAAATGACATTTTTTTTTTTAATAATTTGCAGTTTAAAAATTTAAGGATGATCGAAAACTGGAGCTAAAACATTGTACTTTGTTAGGCGATAAATTTCATATCGAATAAAGATGAAAAAATAATTTATAAGGTATTGGGTTACTTAAGGTTGATCTTTTAAAATTGAATTCCATTTACTCAAAGGAGCAACCATATTGCAGAGACATGTTAAGAATAATCTTATATCGAATAAAGGTGAAAACAAAAACCAATTTATAAACAATTGAACCCCGAGTCTTAATAGACAATATCACAAATGTGTCATAGTTTTACCCTAATTATTAACTTTATTTCGTTATTTATTTGGTTCCGGATCGACTAGAGAAAATACCATATACACTTATCAAATTTGATAGATTATCCGAATCGATATATGTCGAAGTCTTACCCTGAAAATTAACTTTATTTTCGTTTTATATTTGGATCCATATTCACTAGAAAAGAACACACACACACACACATAAACAAAAAAACAAAGAAAATAACATATAAGAAAGCTGCACTAATTGATTTTAATTTGGACCCACCCTTTGTCAATAATTCATTAATTTAATATCTGCGTATTATATGTAAAGACGACATAAATTAATACCTTTATAGTTTATATAGCCATGTTTTGTGGGATTAAAATTAATTTTTTAGTAAATTTTGATACAAATGATGAAATATTTGGTTGAAAAATTGTGCTTTCTATAAAATGTGTAGATAAAATTAGATGTTGATTTTAATTTTAATTTTGATTAAAATTAAAATTTTAATTTATATCAAACACGGGCATATAATATGTAAAGATGGCATAGTCGATTCAAACATGTGCTCTTATAAAAAATGATAAAAGGGAAAGTCCCTTTTGCTGTAAATTAGAAAAAAAATGGTGGATTCATTGTGATAACACAATGAATTATTGAAATTGATTCAAAGTTTAGTTAACTTTTTTAACTGGACCAAATATAGCAAAGAGTTTAATGTCATAATTTGCTCAACATTAATTATTGGGTAGATTGCAAATTTATTTCCCAATCTTTGGCCAAAGTTGCGATCCCACCACAACTAATATATTTTATAGTTTTTTTCTCCGGCATTTGAAAAGCAAACAAACTCAGTCCCTCTTGATGATTTGACATTTTTCTTGTTAATTAAGGCATATTCTTAGCGCACGGCATTTTTTATAAAGGATAAAAATCACTTAGTACATTTTTAATGCCATGTACTAAGTGAAATCACTGGATATCTAGGCTTTGTTGGTAGCAGGGACAGATACATCAGCTGGAACGATGGAGTGGGCTTTATCTCTTTTACTGAACAATCCACAAGTCTTAAAGAAAGCACAAAATGAAATTGATAATCATATGGGACGTGAACGGTTAATGGACGAATCAGACATAGTTGATCTTCCTTACCTACGTTGCATTGTAAATGAAACAATGCGAATGTATCCTACAGCCCCTATGCTAGTACCTCATGAGTCCTCAGGCCGGAGCATTGTTGGAGGATATCACATCCCAAAAGGCACCATCTTGTTAGTAAACGCGTGGAGTATACAAAATGATCCTAAAATTTGGGAAGATCCCAGAAAATTCAACCCTGAAAGATTTGAAGGCCTTGAAGGAACAGCTGATGGATTGAAGTTGATGCCATTTGGTTTTGGGAGGAGGAGATGTCCTGGGGAGGGCTTGGCCTTGCGTATTGTCCCACTTGTCTTAGGATCAATTATCCAATGCTTTGATTGGGAAAGAGTTGGCAAGGAAATGGTTGACATGACTGAAGGACTTGGACTAACCACACCCAAAGCTCAACCTTTAATGGCTAAATGCAACCGTCGTCCTATTGCAGCTAGGCTTCTTTTTCCTTAACATGTGGTGTTTCACCTTCCTTTGTTTTTTTCATTAAGTAATGTTAAAATGAATAAGGTCGGCAAGGAAATGGTTGACATGACTGAAGGACTTGGACTAACCACACCCAAAGCTCAACCTTTAATGGCTAAGTGCAACCCTCGTCCTATTGCATCTAGGCTTCTGTTTCCTTAACATGTGGCGTTTCACCTTCCTTTGTTTTTTTTCATTAAGTAATGTTGAAATGAATAAGGTCTGCGTAAAGACCTAGATAGTACAAAGAACATGTTTGTAACATTGTAATGTTGAATATCTGCATCTCTTGAACTTTACCCCTCCTATAATTATAATCATGTTGAATATCTGCATCTATTTAATTTTCAATTCTTGTCTTTTATGTGTGACTCATTAAATTCTCATTTCCAATGAAAAGTGTCACAATATTATTTTCGTATACTAATTAGAATAAGATAAATCAAAATTCTCCTTTTAACTTGTCATTAATTCACTTAAATTACTTAATTCACTTCATCATCCAAGATATACACATAGCAATGTGTCAAAGCAATCCATGTAAATGAAAATGTCATGCAATATGACAAAATCATTTTTTCAGGCACCATGAAATATAAATCCTTCATCAAGTATGACCAGGTTTGTTACAGAAAAAAGATAAGCATGAATCTAGGTACATAATCAATTATGTTATTTATCAACATTTATATGTTGACACGAACTTCGGTTGAAATTCCTTTCAACTCATTACCCCATCCTGATCGAGAAATGCATCCACCAATGCTGGTAGACAAAATACAGATCATAGTTTCTTACAGTCACAACCTTTTACTATACCCTATATTGATAATTCATCAATTTTTATATGATTCTCTCATACCCATATGACACGGCTTTAGTTACCTCATGCAAAGTAACATCCAATGCCACCAAAGTGCGTCGGTCTACATATAAGATTCTATGATGATCTTAAATTAAAGGACAAAATCCGCTACCTAAAACTAACAAATTTTAATTGCACTCAAATAGTTGTGCATATGAAATCTCTTTTATAGATACGGTTGGGCAAAAATATCAATCCTAACCAATAGATTTGGGTTGATTTTTAAGTTCAATTGGGTTGGGTTCGGGTTGAAAAATCAAACTTGAGATCGAGTTGGGTTTTGGGTTATGGATTAAAATCCAATCCAATCAAACCCAACCCATTAAAAAAATATAAAATTAATACGAAAATCTTAGACACAATAGAGACAACAAAAGGACATAGAATGTACAAATGTTACTTTTCTTTCCTAGGCTAACTGGCATGAATACCATATTGTAAAGTTATTTGGCGATAAATTAAAGTTAACGACAAGATGATGATATGAATGAAACCCAAAAAATTGTGAAAAAAAAAAATGCTCCATAATTTCAAACTTATTTTTCTAAAAGAATTCCTTATATATGTCAAAAACAACTGTGGTTTTCAAGTGGTTTCAAAATTTTAAAAATTGTACAAATTCCACAAAAATAATCGGATCCAATTTGAATTAGCCCCCAGCCCAAACCGACCAACACAAACCAATACAAGGTTGATCAGTTTGGGTTGTGTTACGTTTAAACACATAATTGGGTTAGACTGGATTGATTTTAGATTAAACTGACCCGGTTGGGTTAGGTCAATGGGTTAAAAATTAACCTAACCCAACCCACGTTCAACCCTAATTGTAGCTATTCCTCTAACAACTCATCCACATATCCATTCAAATATCTTCACACTTTATGTTGTGAAAAGTGAAAATGATATTATATTAAATCAATACCAAATTTTGGGAGAAAATAAGAGATTATAATCACAGTATGAAGTAATTGATCACAAGAACAAAATAATTTTCAAAGAATGGAAATTTTATTATAATATAGAGAAAGAATTTAAAGATTTGTGTTTACGGTGTTTAACTTCTTGCTAAATCATAATGAAGATACAATTATATATAGAGAAAAAATAAGGGATATGCAAACCTGTAGAGCTTAGTTGAAGTAGAATGTAAGAAATGGAGTAGATGAGGAAAAATCAGGTAAGGGAAAACAGCCAGGTGGCACCGTAGCTCTAGACCAAAATGTTCCTAGCGTCGTGGCGTCACAGAGCTCACTCTCTTGTCATTTAATTCAAAAACTTAATTTTCTTTATCCTAATCTCCTCGTCAAATCAAATACAAATTCCTACTCCCAATTAGACTTTCAAGTAGATCTTCAATTAGAATTCACCAAGTAAACTCAAATATGATTTCACAATAGTATTATAAATAGAATTCTTCTGAATGTGGACTTTTAACTAAAACTCCCAATTATTTAACTAAAACTCCCAATTATTTTTAACAATGAATTCGGATCACACCCAAATTTTAACAATCTCCACTTTAATACGAATTTCACTTCAATGAACAAAACTTCAAAGAAAATTTTTCCACTTGGGGGCAAATTTCACTGCAATGAATAAAATTGAACTCTTCAATGAAAAACACAAACAAACGTTTCCATAAAAAAAATTTCAATTGAAAATATTCTTCTCATCTGCTATCCCAACTAAAGGTAAAAGTGATCTAATGACCACCAAACAAGGTTGAAACAAGCCCTATAATAGAATCACAACTGAATGCATTAAAAGAAGGATCTTAACTAGAATCAACAATCTTGACCGCATTCAAACCATCAACTAAATGAGCAAAATTATACCTATGTGGAATCTTATGGCCAAAACGAGTTTGTTTCTAGCAATTGAAAACAATGACACCGCCAATGAAAGTGGCAAGTTGGATTCACTCATAACTTCTAAATTCAACTAAGATATATTGTTTAAAAAGCCCCCAATTAGACTCCAATGGATACAATCCAACTCTAAATTTACCTGAGTTCTTAAAATATGCCAACTGCTCAAAGATTCTTTATAACACTGGAAGATATATAAATATGATTTTGTACGTCCCATTAACAAAACACGGGCTCCTTTACTAACTTTCTGGACTCCACTTTAATTAAACAGTATATCTATATCATTTTGAATCAAGAGTACTTAACGAGATAATATTTCTCTTCAAATCTAGAATATGTTTTATTGCATCAAGTGTTCAACCGTCCCATCAAACATCTTTATTCTTACCCAACCAATACCAGCTATCCGACAGGGTGTATTACTGTCGGTCATCAAAACACCGTTTGAAACTTCTTCATATATTGAAAAAAAATCCCGATTAAAAGTCATATGAAAAGTGCAAACTGTATAAAAAATTCAAGCTTTGTCAAGTTTGGAGTTGTAGTAAGATATAAGTAAAAGTTCTCCCTCATTGTTAGGATTTTTTTACAATACTTATTTTTCCTCTGGTTGAAGAACAGGTTGAAGAGGGAGAGGTACACCCAATTTGACTGGTTTCATCTGGTTGAAAAAAAGTAGATGTCATTCGATAGTTTAAGTACACCTGTATTTGACTAAAGTGACCAAAAAATGTAATTGATCACAAGTTTTTTAGGAACATTGATAATGGAATTACATTGCATCAAGCTCCTGCTTTATGTCCTAGTAGAATCCATATTCTTAACTCGAATTTTGGTTCACCCCTTTTGAATCTTAAGTTGCTTAATCAGAAGTCCATAATTTGCAACTTAAAATAGTATCCGTTATAAAGTCTTATACATAATAATCAACTTAATCTGCTGCTCAATTTCTTCAGTGGAAATTTTGATGATGTATGAGGATTTAAGTGATGCTATTTGTTATTTAAATATAAATTCCTATACTTGTTGTAATGGAGTAAATTGCATAGACATCAAGGCCAAATTTTGAATGTTAATACCTTCGGTCACTAATTAGAGTTTTGAATTTTTTATTTTACATTATTTTTACAATCTAATAAGTTAAATCACTTTGTTAATTTTCAAATTTAAATGCATCATAGGTTTGTCGGATGCCTACTCCAAACAAGTTGCAAGAGTGCAAGGAATTTTCTTTTCAAGAACCAGAATGAGATGATTCTAATTTAATTTTGTTTATTGTCTTTTCAAGCGTACATTACTATTAGTATTTGATGTGAGACGGAACTTAATTAGATCTTTCTACTTAACAACTCCACTTTTATATTTCTACAAGATAATATTGATGCATATTTTGGAATTTATTATTGGCATGGTTATTGTTGTTTATGTTTTTATTCTGCAAAATAATGCAATTGAATATTTAAATTCGACAATTAAGTAATTTGGATTCTATGTAATATGTAAAAGTTACAACCAAAAAATGTTTTTGAAATGATACATTATATTCAATATATGCTATAAAAGAATGCTATTGAAGCAAAAATTATAATGGGAAAAATGATATCAAATTAAATAAGATCACACAAGAAGAATGCTATAAATACTAAGACTATGACGATAACAAAGTGCTATGTAAAAGTTTTTTATAGCACTTTATAATAGCATTCATAAAATGTTATAGTAGAGGTACGGTTTTTAATAACACCCACCTACAGTAGCATTCGAGAAAATGCTACAAAATATGATAGATAGCATTTTTCGCAAGCTATAAATGACTTGATATGTTATAGTGTGAAAATGATTTTTGGTTATAGTCTTAAACCTTTTTAGAGGGTCAAGAAAAAAGTTGAGAATGAGTTTTTTTTTAAAAAAAAGTATTTAAAGAAATTAATTTGTTGAATGGTAAGGTACTCTAAGTTCATTAAAAACTATTTTTTTTAATTTCCTATATTTTATGTTATTAGACAATTGTACTTTACTTTATTGCTTTTTATAAAGTTTTAAAGAATCACTACAACAAAAATGACTTTTTGCCACCTGAAAAAGGCAACATTCATTGCTTGAATGTTGCTAAAAAAGACTATAGCAACATTTTCATAAATGAATAATGCCATTAGTTAGCAAAAAAGGTCATTTGCAACAGTTTTTAAATGCATGTTGCTATTGCCCTTTTTTGCAACGTTCATTGAATGTTGTCAAAAGTCTATCTTATTTTGCATTTTTTGCAACGGTCATTGCCTATTGTCAAAAATGACACTTTTTGCAACGTTCGGGCGAACTTTGCAAAAAATAGTCTTTTGCAATGTTCATCGAACGTTGCAAATGATTCAACATATTGCAACGTTTTCCTGAACGTTGCGATTGCGAAAATATAACATAAAAAAAAATTATCTATTAATCAAAAACTACGTCTTCCATTTAGTCATTCACGTCCAAAGCCCTAATTTTCAGTCGTCGCCCGTCATCTCTTCTCTTTACCAGCCGTAGCCTGTCATCTTCTCCTTTTCGTTTTCTCTCCTTACCTTCCCCAAACCGTCTTCTGCTGTCCAAATTTCACCGGTGGATTCCTCACATATCCTTTCCACGTTTCTTAAGATTTCCCCAAATCAATCTTAAAATTTTCTCAATCTGCCGAAACTTCTAGTGGAAAAGGCAACCTGCAATTGGTCAATACACATATAGACAGAGAAAGAGAAATCATTCCTATTTTCTGTAGTAGCAATAAAGAACATATAACTAGAGATCCATGATGAATTAATAGAAGTAGATATCCCATGTCATAAGATTCTGTTGCCAATCCATTAATCAAAATGGGGGAAACGGATGAAGAAAACATCATATAAATTTTACTTTGATCAAGATCAAACAAATTGAAGTTGGAAAGATTTCCATTTAGTTGAAATCCGACTAATTACCTACCTTCATGTTGTAGTGATCCCTTTCACTGATTTGCTGCAAAAGCTTTTGGTTTTGAGTCTGCATATCATCATATGCCTGTCTAATGGTCTGTTAAAAAAGAATGGCAATAAGTTTAGGCCAATTTGATAAATTTAAATAAGGAGTTATCCATTTGAACAAAGTTTGATAGTATATAAACCTCTATCTCTGAAAGATAGGCGCCTGTTTCCTCATGTTTGGAGTTTAGGACATCAGAAAGCCTGGATTTTTCCCTAAATTATTCACAGATGAACAATCATTCAGTATACTTAGAAGGTAACATAAGAAACTTAGACCTGCTGAAGTAAATATTTTACCTATAGACATTATATGCATGTTTTCAGTAATTATTTTTGTTCATTTAACTCAAGCCAGCTTTCATACACTTTCAGTGCTTCTGTGATAACCCATTGCCCTATTTTTCTTAAGTAAATGATCGGAACTATTTGAAAGCGGGCTATGTATACGAACTATTTGAAATTCCTTATTGTAATTAGTAATAAAGAACATATAACTGGAGATCCATGATGAATTAATAGAAGTAGTTATCTCCACATGACTGGTCCGCATATCTCGTGTTACATGGGATCAAACCTCGTGGATGGGTGGATTCTTTCCTAATCAGAATTTCAAGTTTTGAGGATTCATTGCGTACTTTCAACCTCAGAAAATGTGATTCAGTTTGTCAAATCTTCTAAACTTGAAATATTGAAATTTTCATCAATATGTTTGTATAATCATTTTTTTGTCTATGTAACATGTTTAGCTATCAGTAAGTTTGCTCTTCACTACAAGAAAAAGGTCTTTTGGAACACGCAAAAAGCAACATTCATCAATTTCATGTTGCTAAAAGGGGTCTATGGCAACATTTATTTAACCTATGATGTAATGATAAGAAATGTAGTAGGCAGGCTTTCATGGACAAATCGCGGATGATTGATTCGTTCGCTAAGAAAAACTGACTTGGACAAAGTAAATATTGTACAATGATATCAAAGTATGAAAACTCGAAAGGAGCAAGTGTAATCTATAAAATATATCAACCTCATCTGACTTTGCATGTTGCATTGTTTCTTAAGTAGAGCATGTGGTCCCATTGTTGAATGGTTTTTATCATTTTTCTATGTTTTTTTTCTATTCCAGTTGAGTTCGACGTTTATAGGTGATAGAATAATAATGGACAAAGCCTGGCTGCAATTATCAAGGTTATTGTCTTAAATAAGATCTCATGAGTCTACTTACAAAATTTATACAATTTAACATAAAATGATTATAACATTTTACCTATAGGTTTTCAGAACAATATAGAGATGGAGCACGGAATTTTGTTGAACTATCTCGTGAAAATCTATGTTAAGAAATGATAGGATGCCTTTGTGTTAAGTGTAGAAATCTAAAACATCATCATTATGAAATAGTGTATGAACATTTGGTTATTGAAGGAATGGATCCTATGTACATAGTTTCGGTATTTCAGGGAGAACGACCATGCGAACTAAATTCAGTCGATGTGGAAATGTGTAAGTCATTCAGGATGTTTAGGGACTTCTATGTACAACATGATATAAATCTTGAAAACCCTCTTGATGGAAGAGGTATAGAGATTCAAAGTTTGGTTGATGATACTGAAACACCTTTGTATCCTGGTTGCACGGCATTTACAAAGATGTCAGCTTCAATTACTATGCTTAAACATAAAGCTACACATGATTT
>OU503046.1:20678094-20695985 GCA_912172775.2 Fraxinus pennsylvanica
CGGCCCATCTCTAAACTTTACCCGGTCTAATATTTAATTAATCAAATTAGTTAAATTCGTTCCATGAATTAATTAATCCAATTAATTAATTCTGGCTTATTAATAAGCAACTCAATTAATTAATTGTCCAATACTTGCCAATTAATTAATTGGTAAATTTCATTCTTTTGGTTCTCTTTTGTGTATGACCCATTAGGTTCCCGATCACGATACCTGACGACGTGAATTATTATTTTGATCTTTTCAAAATCGATAAATTAAAACACCCCTTTTAATTTATCCCTAATTCACATTCGTCATCCCAAATTGACATCTGACAATGTGTCGGGCAATACATGTGATTAGAAATATCATTTAATATGATAAACCAGACTTGTTCGTTTACCGCAAAATTATAATCCTTTCGTCAATATAATCTAATCAATAATGAGATATGGATACGTGTCAATCTCAATTATCGATCATATCTTTTATCCAGTGTTAAGTCAATGTAAGTCGAAAACTCTGTTTCGACTTATGAGTTCACCTTGTAATGAGATATGGATACGTGTCAATCTCAATTATCGATCATATCTTTTATCCCAGTGTTAAGTCAATGTAAGTCGAAAACTCTTTTCCGACTTATGAGTTCACCTTGGCCAAGGATTTCATTATTAACTTAATTGGATAAAATGTAGATCATAATCTCTTACTATCTAAGAGTGACGAATCCTCTATTGATCATTCACAACCTTCATACGATTCTTGGCATACCTAAACGATGCTGTATTAGCAACCCTTGGCAAGTAATATCCAACACGATCAAAGTATGACTGTCCTCATATAAGGTACTATGACGACCTCGAGTCAAAGGACCAATTCCACTACCGAACGTTAGAGATTAACCACTAACACTCAGATAGTTATCCGTGTGGAATCTCCCAACGGATCTCAAATGTTTTGTTCTACAACAAAACATCCACGTGTTCATTCAAGTGTCACCACAATTTAGCTTGTGTGATCAGCTACTTACCTCACAAGTAAGAATGCCACACGCGATGATCTATCCATAATAACGATATCCATATCTCGTTATTACTTCGATCACTGACGATTTAAGATTCGATCATTTGTAATTTGTATCTCACAATCACAACTCCTTGTGATTAACAAATCACCAAGACGTGAATCTACGGATTCTATTATTTAATTTATTAGAATATTAATTCAATTAAATAATAGATATTGCCATACATGCATCAATTATATATATTTAAAGTGTTTATGTCCAAAGTTAATTGGACTTAGAGTATAACACTTACATAAATAAACTCCAACCACGAGGAAAGTGGACAAAATCCATTATCGAGAATAGGTAGTGAAAAAGGTAACAACTCAAATTAAATGTATCACATATCTCAAGTTCAATCTTGCAATTGTAAAAAATTTAGACATTATGCTTGGGAATGTAGACCTACTAATCATGTTGAAGAAGAAGAAAATTTTGTGGAGAATGAGAAGGAAGACAATACAATTTCGGTATCGGAACATTACATAACCCAGGTTTTTAGTATACATTATTTCAAATTTACAAGAGTTTGTATTTTCAAAAATCAAGTTGTAAATTAATATATAATATTTATTATATATAGAATATACATAAATTAGGTATGATAAAATATACTTCCTGAAATCAAGCATTCAGTTACAATTTCAAAAAAAAATTCCTCAAAAAAATCTCATCGTCACCTCTGGAAAAGGCTGAAAATATCATAAAGCTGCCATTGTTCGCTTCTATTGGAAATTATTTGTAAGGAGGTCACAACTAATTCGAATTCAGAGGATCAAATTCAATAGTCAGTGCACTTCAGCTGAAGGATCTCTGCACTCTGCAATATATTATGTATACAATTATACGTGTTTATCTCACACTTCTAGGTTTATATTGCATTATTTTGGATCACAATTGACTGGAAGGGTATATATTCGTAGTAAGTGTAAATTGGGCACAATCACATATCACAGATACATTGTTTAGTGGGAATGTGTGTGGGTTTGTGAACAGAATTGATCCTGTGAAGTTAAATTTACTATAATGACGTCGGCCAATTTATGAAATGCAACACAGAAAATCTATGTGATCGAAATTTATCTATATGACCATGATATGAATCTATGATCATAATGTGTGTATGTGACTATGATTTCTCTATTCATAGAAATTTATCTTTGTGACCATTATTTTGGATGACAGTTAACATGATGGAAAATTTGTCATACTAATGTGTACCAGGTGACAATCACATATTACGAGATACTTACGCCCGCCAATTTATGAAATACAACATAGAACATCTATGTAACCATAATTCATCTATGTGACCATGATTTGAATATGTGAACATAATGTTTCTAAGTTACCATGGTTTCATATATACGCAAAAAATTTATCGTTGTGACTGAAATGTATCTTTGTGACCTTATTTTGGGATAGCATTTAACAGATGCAAAATATTTCCTACTAGTGTAAATTTGGTCACAATGACAAATTACAGAATAATCGTTGATCGAGACAAATCAACACCAACATGTAAATCATAATTCTTTGTGACAAAAAATTTGTGTGGGTTCATGAACAAATTTCTACTGTAACTTCGGTGTTACAGAAATTATGCATGTCAATTTATGAAATGCAAACCAAAATGTCTATTGACCAAGAATTTATCTATGTGACCATATTTTGGGTCTGTGATAATAATTTCTCTATGTATTTACTACCCTCCATTATCAGAGATATAATCATTAAATGTGACCTACATATGAGTGAATTGTGACCTTATTGGTATTTTTCACTGACATTTGTCTTGTGCATTAAAACAGAAATGGGTTATGTGCATGTTTGCTTAATGTATGGAGAGTATTCATCGTTGGTGTTGCTTGATTGTAATTGTTGTTATGTGAAGCTTGTGAACACGGTAATGACAAAATTCAGTTTGGATCCTACTCAGGTGGTGGTCACATTGAACTACAAATTGAAAATTGATCTACCTCTTGTCAGAATAAGTACTGACATCAATGTTTTTTCATACATGACTCTCAAAGGTATAGATCGTGATCCTTCCAAATATCCCATAAATATTGAGGTCACAGATTCAAAAATTGGACAACAGTGTCTCATTTTTCCAGTGGTCAAGGCAGTTTCAGATAATGTAAAATCTAGAGGAGAGTTATTTTCGTTACAAGAAATAGCATCTGTTATATGTGATGCAATAGTAAAACCATTAGGTCACAGTAATAAACATGAGGTCATGATTGTATCCGTTCCTTATGCAAGAAATGCAGAAGAAGGCAAAGTGTTTCGTGATAAGAAGGTTTTGAAATTGAGCATGTGTTTTCATGCCATACAAAACAAGTTCGAATTTCTGGTTGTTCAATCAGACAATGTAGAGTATCTTATCAAGTCTCCACACGATGAGTGTAGTTGGATATGCAGGTCTTCAAGGTTGGGGAAAAAAAACTCTTTAAGATTAGAAAGATTAGTGATGGGGACACATGTTCTTCAAACATAGTATTAGGATCTCACACACAAGTGTCAATGTCCGTAGTGTCCTCTTTCATCAAGTTAAGTATACATCATCGTGTACTATATATACTCCCAACGATATATGTAATGACATGTTACATACCTATGGAGTTTCTTTGAACTATAATAAAGATTGGAGATCCCGTGAAAAGACTTTGAAAATGATCAGGGATGATCCTAAAGAGTCATTTTGACAGCTACCGAGCTACTTTTACATGCTTGAACAGACAAATCCTGGAACGGTTATAGGAGTAGAGGCTGATAGTCACAATAGATTCAAGTACTACTTCATGACACTTGGTGTATCAATTAGATGGTGGTTACAATGTAAACCTGTCATTGTTGTTGATGGCACATACTTAAATGTACACTACGGTGGTGCACTATTCACATCGTGTACACAATATGCGGATAACAGCATATTCATACTCGCAGTTGGAATTGGAGATAATGAAAATGATAAATCCTAGACTTGGTTTTCGAAAATTTGAAGTTTGCTTAGTAAAGTAAGGAAGGTCTATGCTTTGTATCGGATCGTCACAACAGTATCAATAACGTAATTGAACATGTTTATCCAAGGACATGACATGGGATTTGGACATACCATCTTCTACAAAACTTAAAATCCTATTACAAAAAATCAGGTCACAACATAACTCAAGCATTCAATGTAGTTGTGCGTGCCTATACATTATCAGAGTACGAGTACAATATGCAAATTTAGACAAAAGCAATGAGAAGATTAGGGGTTACTTGGTAAGATATTACTTTCAATCACTAAATAATATTAAAGTTGTTGTAGATCTCACTTCTTAACAAAGTTTTGCATTCTGTAGAATGAAGTTAGACCAGAAATGTGGTTACGATTCCACATGCAGGCAAACAAATACTCCACAATGACGTCTAATATAGTGGAATCGGTGAATGCGATCATAAAAGTAGCAAATAACTATCCTATTATGACTTTGTTGGGGTCATTGTGACAAACTGTACAATCTTGGTTTTGTAAGAATAGGGACATTGCAATTAGCTCTTTCACGAAGTTGTCTACTAAGTACGAGAAATTAATTAGAGAAATGAGTTTAGAATTGAAGAATATGAGGGTAACTATTATATTTGTTACATGAAATGCAATATATGTGACCTAATAATGAACCTGAACTTTTAATTTGTGACCTGACATGTTGGTTTTATCTCTATGCAGGTTTCTCCTGCCAACTAGACAATATTTTCGGTTGCTAACGAGGGCTCAACATTTGTTGTTGACATAGAGCAGCATACGTGCACATGTAAGATGCTTCAAGTTGATCAGATACCTTGTCCACATACTTTAGTAGTGATAGCAACTTCAAATGGAGATCCATACGATTATTGTTCGTACTTTTACACATGAGAGGCATACATGAATGCATACCAAGATTCTGTTTACCCAGTCGGAAATTCAAATGAATGGACTGTGACTCGAGAATTAGAAAGCGTAGTCATATTACTTGCCTAGTCAAAAGAGGAGTTCGGGAAGACTAGCGGAGAAGAGGAAAAGATCGTCATGTGAGGGGAAACGAACAATGAAATATGGACATCGCCAAGAAAGTGGTCACAATTGTAGGACGTGCACCAACCTGATTCTGTTAAGCCAAAACATACCAACATGAAATTTATTGTTACCACTATTCTTGATGTAGTTCCCATTATTTTATTCATTACTTAGTCTGTTTTATATATCCATATTCGAAAATTGTGTCTTTGAAAAATGATAATTACTTTAAAAAATTTTCAATTTATTTATGACCTCCTTAAAACACTTGTGACCTGTTTTAATGTGACCTAACATCGTTATCTATGAAATGATGAAAGTGATAAATTGATAAATTCGCGACATATGTGCTTTGTATACAGTGATCTATGACCTTATATATTTTAAAATAAGCTTGTGACATGTACATCTCTGTGTTCATGGTACCTGTGACCTATGAATTTAAATATTGTGGCTTGAAAATATTCATATTTTGACAAAATATGAATATTATACATTCGTTTCTCACCTGTAGACATTGGTTGCGATAAGATTTCTGACGAATGATTTATAACATATATCACGAAATAATATAATTGTGACCTGTTAATATCATTACAAAAAATTTGTCGTAACATCTGTGAAACTTGAACTATAACATTTAAATCAAAATTTGAAAATGTGAAATGCACGTATGTTACATTGATAACAAATTATTCAAAATATTCATGTATCCTCTTTCTAACATTCAAAACTATTTAACATCTACTTACCACTAAATTGACATTGTACTATCACTCTATTTGAATGCTCTCTCCCTTTAACTTCACCAGCTTTGTGGGTTTCTTGATCTCCTTATGTTTAAAAAGTAATGTAACAATGTCCTACCTAGCTCGGTTAGCATCAAACGTCATCGGCATGGACTTAATGTCATTATGAAGCATGTACTCTGTATACTTAATCACAAAGATGCAACAATCGTGGCTGAAAACAATTCAAATAATAGTATATTAGAAATCAGAATGTAAGCGTGACAGTATGTTTGTAAACAAAAAAGATGTCACAACTATACCCATTCTATTGATACGGAATGTTATCAGCAACCAATATCGTTATCTTCATTGGATCATCAGCATCATCAGATGTTCTTTTGCAGATGCCCAAACCAGTTATCAAATGTGGAATGATTCTTGCAAATGGTTCAATCCCAGCATTCACCATGTTATCTCGATACGTCTTGTAGCTAGAATGGAATACATAAAAGTCATGCTCTCTTATGTTGAGACAACTAAGCATCTAATGGACACTATTCATGGGCAGAATTGGCAACAGAACATAGTCAACTTTGTCCCAAGAACGATTAAATTTTATATGACCACATGTGGCAACTTCAACAATATATGATTCTATCATTATCACATTTGGGTCTTTCATAAATTGGGAAAATATGTTTTTATCTTCGCCTGGAACAAGGAGTCGGTCATGGTAGCACTCAATTTGGCACGTGAACTTTTGTTTCAAATTGTCGTAGATAATAGAAACACACGTCCACGTGCTGCCAAATGATAAAGAAACTTCATCAGCATTCATATTTGACCTAAGAAAAATGAGTTGTGACACTATGATATGTGCACACTAATACGTGACCTAAGCGCAGGATGTAACCTGTGACCTATGCACATAAATGTGACATGTGACTTGTGCACATCAATGCGACATGTGACTTGACGCATCACAATTCCTGGCAACGTCGCGATGCCGCCGTTCACGCAGCAGCGTTGCAATGCAGTTCGCAACACTGCTACCGTTCACAGCGTCGCGACACTATCAATATGAACGATGGCGTGGTGGTGTTTTGATGGTGTTTTGTGCACATTAACATGGATGATAGTGGTGTTGATAGTTATCCAGCGGCGGTGGTGTTTTATGTGGTTGGATACGACGGTGGTAGTGGTGTATTGGGTGGTTGGATGCGGCGATGGTGGTAGTGTTTTGCGTGGTGGTGGTGTTTTGTGTGGTGGTGGTTACGATGGTAATGTTTGTACTGGTTGTCGTGAGGCTGTGGTGGTGATGGGGACAGGGGATGAGGGTGGTCAAAAGTGGCTGAAATTGTAATGCCAGTAGCATGTGACCAATTATTTGGTTATATGTGACCAACTATTTAATTGTGACCTAAAAATTTGACAATATGTGACTAAAAAATAATCAGCGATCAACAAATTTGAAAATATGTGACCAATGAAATTAACTGTGACATATAATTTTTTGAATTNTAAGTGTGTCCTGTAATTTTTTGAATTTGTGATCTCGAAATCAGCTTTGACTAATTAATTTGATAATATGTGACTAATAAATAAATTGTGACTTATAATAATGTATATGTGACCATTAACTATATAATTGTGACCTAATTAATAAATATTTTTAATTAATTTACTAAATACCTGATTTTTGAATGGGTCAAACTTAAAACCTAATTTGTGAATTCTTTCCAAAAAATTATCACATATGTAGTTGTACATTAGTTCAAAATCACATAACAAAAAAATTGGGTCCATACGTACTTGTTTTTTGGTTTGTAATTTTTGTTGAACTAATTATTAAATGCAACAACATCAACTTCATCCGCTGGCTTATCATGGCTGTGAGAAAGGACAACAGCATTTGAATGCTTACTTTGTTTTCCTGCACCTATAACATATGGGGACTGTAGTACCCTTGTGGGCCTGGGAGCCCTCTTAACTGCCAGTCTAGACGATGGTGCAGAAGTGGGTGATCCCTGCATAAGGACACAGTACCAAAGGTATTATATGGATAATATCACACAACTGTGCATGTGCACACAATTTTTGATATGTGCCACAGATATATGACATGTTACTTGTACAATGTGACTTGTGACCTGTGTAGATAAATATGTGACCTTCTGACATGTTACATGTGCAAACAAATATGTAACATGCGACCCGTACAAACAAATATGTGACATGTCACATTTGAACACAAACATGTGACAATTAAATTAGACGCGTGACATGTAAAAATGTTTGTGATCAATGAAAAAATAGGTATGAAAATGGATTTGTAATACTGCATCCTCATGATTTTTGGTCTTCTTCGTCACAACATCTTTAGCATCAATTTCAGTCTGCTTCACCACATCAGCTATAACAATATCAACATGCTACTGTACTTCTTTAGATTTGAACATGTCATTGAGGTTGACTTTGCTCGAAGTGATTGGAGTTGATGAAATCCCCAAATCAAATTACGGAATCGGAGGAAAGTACAGGTATTCGACTACATCAGAAGGATCCATCTTACCCTTGACTTTTTTGTCCGTTGTTTTTTCACTATTTGTGTCCTGGATGCAACACAAAATTTAACTGTCAATCCCAAATATGGACCATGAAACATTTTAACGCTTACAATTCTACTTACTTTTTTTTGGTTGCTCTGCAACTCCAGTACTTTGCCCGTCATTCTTGTCATTCAATTTTTTCAAGATTGCATCCATTATACTTGATATCTAAATAGTTACAAAATCAGAAAAGAAAGTCATGTTAGACCTTATATCCACCATGTCAGATTTAATTTTACCTTGCATGCGGATGATCTAATTTATTTTATTGTTCCTATCCACCTTTAATGACATTAACTGTGACTTAACATTATTGAACAGTACCGTTAGTTCTCAACTGGATTTCAGACATTAACGTTATCTTCAACTGGATTTCAGATATTTGGCTACTCAACTCCTTCAATTGGTCAAACACTTGTAATTGAACATTAGACAATCCCTTATTGAACTTATGTCTGTGACATATGGTTCTTAACAAGTGACAAATGCTTTGTGACTTTTAAATGTAAATATGAAGCAACTTACATCTGACTGTGGTCAATCATCTGTATGTGTTAATTGGTGCTCCTTTAGGGTATGAACGTCACTTGCCTGTGGCTTCGTCAGATAATTTTCATGTGTTGCTTGCGGCTCACTTGGGGTATGGACATCACTTGCCTATGGCTCCATCAAATAATTTTTATGTGTTGTCTGTTGTTCAATCGGGGGGTTGAAATAAGAAGAGGTCCTCTGCCTTTCTGGTGATGGATCAACAAAATCATCGTCATCATCATCAACATCCCTTGAATGACCTTTTCATCCATCTGTAATCATCAACAACCTTGTTTGGGTTGTATCTGATTGGATAGTTCCACTTATGCCTGCACTTGTGCCTGCATGGCTTGTATCTTTAAAATGTCCATCTTTTGGTATACGTGGTTACACTGGTTTGATGTATGGAACATAACTCAAATATGGAGCCACCATCTCCAAGTCAGACGGAACGATGTTATATATTTCAAGCTATGACAATAATGTAAATGAAACACATTATTCATGTAATCATACGTGGAGTACCATTTATTGTAACCTAAGTTTATTCAAAGTCGTTATTGTAATGAGACAATGTATGTGATCTGTGAATGCATATTCGAAGATTTGTGACCTGTGTACACAAATATGTGACCTTTTGACATGTGCATACAAAATGTATTTATACACTTATATATGAGAATACATCTTCATCCAATTTGACTGCAGACGGCTATTTATCCGACATCCAATTCATAATATGGGGGTGCCTGTTCTCCATTCTATTGGTCACAAGTCCATTGAGTCTGGGAATGTACTCGTATATCTAAACTTGAAATACAACCAAAAACCCATTCAATCTATAATGTGGATTCCTGTGACCTAAACCCACTTTCAAAGATTTTATAGACATTTCAAATAAATCTTTACGCCAGGGAAACATCTACATTAAATCAAAATCTTCTACTAAAGCAAATAAATAATTTTCAACCACCTTCTTATATGATGTGGAGAACAAATATGAAGTGATCAAATATAAAATCTCAAGCCTTGCAACATCATGATCATCTATGTTTGACATATTCAGAAATACATCTCTAACATCTTCAGTTGTTACCAACTGCAAATCCCCAAAATATGTTTCCTCGATCCTAGATAGAACATTGTCAATCATTTTCCTGAAATCATCACCATTGTATCTAAGACTTGTCACTAAATAGAACTCACACAATGAAAATCTCATATATATATTTGCAACCTTAAACCCCATCTCATTGTGATTCGGTTACTTCACTTCTTTCAGCAGAAAGTAACGTATAATTTGGGGATGTAGAACAATTTCATGGCATTCCATGAAGTACGAGAAACAAGTTTTCACCAAGATAGCCCTTTGTTCGTCATTGAATTTTGATGTGAAATTTGTCAGAACATTCTTGGCAACATTGGTGGTAATTTTTCCCGGAAATCATAGCTCTTCGGAAATAATGTACTTCCATTCCTGTATCACATTAAAGAAATTATGAATTTATGTCAAATATGTTGTTCATGAAATCATCAAACAGGTAACACATAATAATCTCTATGAACCATTACAAAGACATTTCACAATCTCAACAAAATTCAGAATATTGGTTAGAATCCACGATTAATAGATTCTATTGAATACATATTAGTCACATTCTCCAAATAGAATACATAGAAATGAAAGCCCCAACTTATGATCCAAAATATTTGTCGAACCGATCATAGTAATGGTCACAGATGATTATGACACGTAACATTATACGAACAATACAGCATTTCGCAATAGAAACTTTAGGTCACAAATGGAAAAATAAATGTGACCTGAATAATACTGTTTTATTCAAATAGAAACTTTAGGTCACAATTGGAAAAATTTCGATCACAAATGAATTACACATAATCTCAAAGTACCACAAAATTAACTTACATTCTTCGATTTTGATTTTCATGAGTAAACCGGAGTTTTGGGGATTTTTTCAAGAACTCCCTTTTTAACTTTCGGTCCAGATTCAACTGGAGTTTTGGAAATTTCTTTACGAACTCCCTTTGACACATTTGGTCTTATTCCTTTTCCTTGTGCAATTCCAAATGCATCTCCGGCGTCCAATTGTGCTTTCCGATCACAACTTCTTGTTAATGCCATTTCTTCTATATTCTGATCACAAGTCTCAGTCACCATTTTTTCCTTTGAACCACCTTCTCCTTAGCATTGCCTTTCGCTCTTCTTGGATTTTTTGGGTAAGAATCAATTTGGATTTTTTTGATTGAGGGATGGAGGGTTTGAATATTTAGCGGTTTTTTTAAATTGAGGGTTTGAAGATTAAGCGGTTACTATAAATATTGTTTACTTATTTAAAAACTCACTCACTCTCTCTCTCTCTCTCTCTCTCTCTCTCCAGTTTTAACATAAAAGGCGGTGGTTATTATGATAAAATAAAAAATTATTTAAATCATTAATTAAAACCTCATTTCTTTATTGTGAAACTTGATTCTTGATTTATGAAAATGGTATTTTAACCTGTCGACTGTAATTTCTTCTTTTGGTATTGGTATACAAAGGAAAAAAGGAATGAAAGTCAACACTTGGTATCTCGACATCGAAGCTACTAGTCACATGTGTGGAAACAAAAGCATGTTCATGAAACTTGATGAATCGGTGAGTGGCAACGTCACAATTAAAGAATAATCCAAAAGTCTGATAAAAGGTAAAGGTGATATCCTTATACGCTTCAAAAATGAAAATTACCAATTTATTTCAAATGTTTATTATGTGCCTAACATGAAGAATAATATTTTGAGCTTGGATCAACTTCTATAAACCCACATTCATATGAAAGAAAGAAGCCTTTCACTAAGAATTGCAAAAGTAATTTGATTGCTAAAATACTGAGGAGAAATGGTAGAATATTTTTGTTGAATATTCAAAATGATCATCAACTTTTGTGATTTGGAATTGCTGTGTAAGAAGAAAATGGTGAAAAGATTGCCATTTATCAATCACCCAAATCAATTTTGACAAAGATGTCGATGTGGGATGCATTTTCAAAAGAGCTTTCCAGAAAAAGCAAGCACAAGAGCAAAGAAGCCACTAGAACTTATTCATACCGATATGTGCGGGCCGATCCATCCTAACTCCTTCGGTAAGAGCAATTATTTCCTCTTATTTATCAATGATTTTAATAGAAAAACATAAATTTATTTTCTAAAGGAAAACTTCGAGGCATTTTTCCGCTATCCTACTACTTGAGGGATGCCGTCGAAATTTTACAGAGAGTGGCGCTAGCCTAGTACTCAAGTTGTGCCAATGCCGCCTCTAGGTGCCCTCTTGGCGCTTGAGTAGTAGCTCGTCCGGCCCAGACACGGCATTTTGAGCATTCATTTTCATCTATAACTCTACTTTTAGGGTTTGAATATTCCCTATATATATGTAGCTCTTTATTGTATTTTAGATTAAGTTAGATAAATTATAAATACAAAATCATTGTATTATTTCTTCATGTTTTACTGAAAGTTCATTTCCTGCGCAAATTATTTTGTTATTGAGTTTGTGATCACTTACTTCATATTGTGCTATATTTTTTTCTCGCCTATTATTTCAAAAAATTGATATCGGCGCAATCCTATATCTTCTTCGTTGTTTATAACAATTGGTGTCATAACTAAGGTTTTATTAATAGGGAAATTTTTAATTTGGGATGATAAAGTATGATATTTTGCTTTTGGATCACAGTACAATATTTTCATTGTGACAAGTAAAATGAGAGTAGTACTCGTTCAGATGGATGTAGGTGATCATTGTTGGGATTAGACAAGATGCCCATAGCTTGGAATTGGGAAGAAAAACAATGTAGGGATCAGAAGGCCTTATCACAAATTCATCGTCATTTTTCGAATAATATTTTTCAGTACGTTTTGAAGGAGAAGTCAACCGCTTCATTATGGTTGAAATTTGAACAATCATGCATGACAAAGAATCTAACTAGTAAATTTCATCTGAAATGACGTCTATATTCTCATTGTATGACAGAAGTTACATCCCTTGATGATTACCTTATTGTTTTTAAAGAAATCGTCACTGATTTAGAAACCTTGGAGGTTTAATATGATGAAGAAGATTTGGGTTTGATTTTGTTATTTTCGTTGCCCACTTCATATATGTTTTTAGAGACCAAATCTTATATAGTCATGATACTCTCACCATTGAAGAAGTCTATGATGCTCTTTATTCAAATGTGAAGATGTGTCATCTTCTTCGATCGGAGATGGTCAGGTTGTTGATGGTGATTGTGCATGGGCAAATTAAAGTCTAACTTCAAATTTCGTAATTATTGGAAAAAGAAGGACACTTGATAAATGATTGTTATAAATTGCAAAATAAAGAAAAACTGGATGTTCCAAGCCTGACAAGATTGAATTTTTGATATAGCTTACTCTTTTCGTATGTGTCCCAATTCGGATTTATTTTCAACATATGAAACGATTTTGAAAGGTGTGTGGTAATTAGAAATAAACATATTGTAGGATAGATGGTATTGGCTGGGGTAGATTAAAAATATTTGATGAGATGATTAGAACACTTGATACAGTGAGATACGTTCCTGATTTTAAGAGAAATCTTATCTCCTTGAGTACTCTTGATTAAAAAGAGTACAAGTAACATTCTTTTTTAGTGGAAGGAGGGTGGTACCTCTAAAATTTTATTAATATGTCCTCACTTATGGCGGAAGAATACCATGATTACAAATGATATCAATGAAATCAATAAATGAGGAAGTACTAGTTCCCTTATAGTGAAAGTAAAGAATAATAGGAAATCAGTAAAAAAAGGAGTACTACTTTTCAGATAATACATCTCAAGCTAATACGTATGTTCTTGTGCTTTACATTGTTCATGTGTTTTGCATTATTCCTCTCAGTCCTGGAAGTTAGTAAAAGAACCCATATTTTGTTGAAGGGACAAAGAAAATCCCAGTTATATATCTTGTACCATTATGCATAATCTTTGATCAATCAGCCTATTTTAAGAACTCGGGTCGATTTGGAGTTAGATTTTTTTGTTGGAGTCCAGTTTGAGGTCTTCTTTAATGTATATATCTTAGTTGACTTAAAACGTTATGGGTAATTCCGCTTTGTCACCATTATAAGTGGTGCCATTTATTCAATTGTTAGTAAGAAACACAACTTTTATTTTAAGCCTCCATACAGGTACAATGATCCTGCTTTAGTTGATTATGGTTTGAATATGGTTGAAGTTGTTGATTCTAGCCAATATCCTTCATTTGATGAATTCAGTTGTGGTGATTCTATTTCAAGGTTTTGTTTCTGTCCTATTTGGTAATGTCCATGCTCGTGCTTGAAATTTTTTTAGTACTCAATTATTAAAATTTGCCGTACTTTGGTAGCAGAGTTTTGGAGAATATTATCAATTGAAAATCTTGATGGAGAATTTCGCTTATTTTTATTTTTTTGTTAAAGAGTTGAAGTTTATTCCTCGTAGTGGAATTTGTCTCTAGATGGAGAATTTTTGAAATTTACTTGTTGTAGTGGAACTCGTGTCCAAGTGGAGTTTATTAGAATTCTATTTAGAATGCTTTTTGGAATCCTATTTGGAAATTCTAGTTTAAATTATATTTGGAAGCCCAATTGGGAGTTCGTAATTTGTGTTGGACTTGAAGATGTCAAGATAAGGACCAGGGAGAAATTTTCGACACTTTTTGGCTAGCTGGCCACTAGCTTACTTCTTAAGCGATGCCTTCAAAATTTTTTGTTGAGAGCTGGCACCCGCTTGGCATTAACCTGGCTCTTAAGTGGTGCCAATACCACTCGATTGGTGCTCTCTGACGCTCAAGGAATGGCTCGTCCGGTCCAGGCCCACTTTCGCGTTTTGAGCATTCATTTCTATCTATAACTCTACTTTAACATTCTCGATATATATTTAACACTTCATTGTATTTTAAATTAAATTAGACAAATTATAAATCCAAAATCATTATATTCTTTCTCCATATTTTAGTGAAGTCGCATATCTTTTGCAAATTATCTTGTTCTTGAGTTCATGATCAATTGCTTCATATCGTGCCATATTTTCTTTTCTTGCCTATATTACAACAAATTGGTATCAGAGCATCCGATATCTTTTTCAATTTTTAAAACAATTGACTTACAATTAGTCCAGATAGTGTTAAACCTTTGCTGACTCTGGGCACCTGTAAATCACCATAGAACTCCTTTAGTTGTTCATGCCTGCACTTCCTAGAACTCTGGACTACTTCTCTCTCCACAGATCACCTAGAATGATCCTTGTTCTTTGATGTTGGAATAACAACCGCTCTTCTCCAAACTTCAAAACTTTGAAGGCTTATTGGAGAATGTCGGGTTTTTATTTTGGAATTTGATCAAAGATCTTTTTGTGCTCTGATGTGTTGATTGAGCAAGAGATACTAGAATGTGAATTTGGATTTCCAAGTATGTTCTCTTGACTAGTCAAGGTTTAACCAATGTTAGAACAATGTTTGGGATGGATATATAAATATATGAATATTGTGTTGAATCTAAGGAATATGATTATAATCTTCAATAAAAAGATCTAATGCAAAATAATGATTTAACACATATTTGGATTTCCAAGTATGTTCTCTTAACTTAATTCAAGGCTTAACCAATGTTGGAATAATATTTGCGATGGATATATAAATATATGAATATTGTGTTGAATCTAAGAATCAAAGGAATGTGATTATGATCTTCAATAAAAAGATGTAAGGCAAAATAATAATTTAACACATCTTCGGGATGGACCATATGCTGTTATTTATAATGGGTAATGAAACTCAAAATCAGCCTGAAAATTGAATGTTACTGTTCTTCATATTAACATATCGCTCGAGCGCATAGGTAAGTGCCAGGAAAGCGATCTTGTGCAGCATCAATATTTTTGTCATAACATTCTCTCTTAATATTCGATTGGTGTAATTTAAAGTGCATTGGAAAACTAAATCAAATTATTACAATTCTCCTAGAAGAACCATTTTTCAAATTCAAATGTTTTTTATGTAAAAAATGTGTCACGACTTGTAACTGGGAATTTGGAGTAAAACTTGTGTAACACTTTTGACACTCATTTGACTTCTAATTGCATCAAATTGATCATATGTGAATTTATTGGACATCTTGACTCCTCCATGGACTCTATCAATCCCAAAATATTTTTATTATAAATTGGATTGAATAAATCTTATTTTGACTTTGATTACAACTTTATTTACTCCTAATACAAATTAATTAGGGCATAATTTTGAATAAGGAAATTGTCAATTACAAATTCAAATATTAATTATTATTTTTTTAGTATTATAAAATTAGACCTAACAAGGTTCATCCTTGTAGTAATCACATGAACTGGATTGCAATTGCTCTGATTCAAAATGACAAAAGAACTGGGCAAGAGTGGGAGCCCTAAAGAGGAGGCATTGGAGAAAGAATCGTCTTTTGGTATCTCATTGTTTAGGGTGCAAAGCGGGTTGAAAGTCAATAAAAAGTTGTGTAACTAATTGGACCCCGACGGGTATTTTTCGTGTGACTATGCTTTATGTAGTCCATGCTATGCTAGCAATAAGGTATCCTTAGAAAACCAAAATGTAAGTTGGGTGATAGTTTGATTCTCCACAAATGATGTTGTAAAATGCTTGAGGACTTTTGTAAAAGATACATCATGACTATGTCATCTGAGGTTTTGGCATTTCAATTTTGGTGATTTAAAATTGCTATACAAGGATTACCATTCTTCAATCACCCAAATCAATTTTATGAAGGATGTCGATGTAGGAAGAATTTTCGGAAGATCTTTCCAAAAGAAGCAAGCACAAGAGCAAAGAAGCCACTAGAACTCATTTATACAGATATGGCTTATAAATCCTAGCTTTCTGGATAAGAGCAATTATTTCATCTTATTTATCAATGATTTTAATAGAAAAACATGGATATATTTTTTAAAGGAGAAATCCTAGGCGTTCGGCGTTTTCAAGAAATTTAAAGAACTTGTTGAGAAGGAAAGAGTTCTCAAAATAAAAGCTATAAGATCCGACCAAGGATGAGAATTTACATCAAGAGAGTTTGACAAATTTTGTGACGAAAATGAAATTCATCAACATCTACCGGTTCCAAGATCCTTTCAACAAAATGACATTGTCGAAAGGAAAAATCAAACCATTCTCAACATGGTTCAAAACATGCTAAAAGGCAAAAGGTTGCAAAAAGAATATTGAGTAGAAATAGTGGATTATACAATTTATTTGTTTGATTGGTCTCCAACTAGAAGTGTATGGGGAATGACACCTCAAGAAGCATGGAGCAGAAGAAATCATGATATCTCACACTTGAAATATTTCAAAAGCATCGCATATACTCATGTGCCCGATAAAAGAAGATTCAAGCTTGATAACAAAAGTGAAAAATTTCTCTTTAGTGGTCATGATTCAATCCAACTACCAAAAAGGTCATCATTAGTCGAGATGTTGAATTTAATGAAGAAGATTTATGGAGATGAGACACTCAAGGAGATGACTATGATTTTCCTATAATAATCGAAAAAGAACAAGAAAAAAAAAGGTGGAGCAAGCAAGATAAGAAATGCAAGAGAATGCAACTCTACAAGAAATCCCTCATTGACACCAACCAAGTGAAATTTCAAGCTGTAGCACACCACCAAGGAGACCATGGACAAGGAGTTTACAATAACTATATGAGGTAACCGAAAATCAAAATGAACTAATATTGTTTTTGCCTTCATGCTAATTGCCAACCATTAAATTCCAATCAAGCAGCGCAAAGCATAAAATGGCGAGAAGCCATGGATGAAGAAATTAGAAAAATATTGAAGAATGATACATGGGAGCCACGTGATAAGTGTGTAAAAACACACT
>OU503046.1:20696085-20709864 GCA_912172775.2 Fraxinus pennsylvanica
ATCATTTTTAAATCTATGTGTGTGTCGTCGTTAAAATTAAGACTGATAAACGTCAAATTGAATTCCACACTCTCTGAGGGATCGACTTGGATTCTTTAGGTCCACTTTTACTACTTGTTCTCGACCCGTGCGCTTGTGACATAGAATCGACCCGAACACCACGAATACTTCAAAAAGGTAAGAAAAAAAAAGAATCAAATGGAAGAAGAAAGCTAAAGGAGAAGTTTTGCCAAAGGATACAATTAGAGACCAGGCTTTGACAACAAATTGGAAATTGCATAAGGAAAGAATCTTGTGTTCCATGGTAGAAGCAAGCACATCAATAAAAGATAACACCTCCTAAGAGAAAAAACAACAAGAAAGGAAGTAGAGTTGAAGTATATGAAGATTCAAGATCAATTAGCAATTATCTTCAACAAACTATTGAAGCATGAAGTCTTTTTCAAGCTAAGAGATGCATTTGCAACAAGAAAAGAAAGTAGAGCAAGCAAGAGAATGTAACTCTACAAGCAAGCTCTCATGGATACTTACCAAGTGAAGGTTCAAGCTCTAGCACACCACCAAGAAAATAACGGACAAGGAGCTTGCAAGAACTATATGAGGTAATCGGAAATCAAAATGAACTAATACCTTTTTTTTCTTCGTGCTGATTGTGAGCCAATAGATTTTGATAAAGCGATACAAAGCACAAAATGGCGAAAAGCCATGGATGAAGAAATTAGAGAAATATTGAAGAATGATACATGGGAGCTAGAAACACTTTTGAAGGTAAAAAAAGAAGAAGAAAAAACAAAATTAGAATCAAATGGAAGAAGAATGCTAAAGGAGAAATTGAAAAACACAAAGCAAGATTGGTTGTCAAAGATTACAATCAGAAACCAGGCATTGACAACAAACTGACAATTGCATTAGCAAAGAATCACGCGTTCCATGGTTGAAGCAAGTACAACGATACAAGATAACACTTCATAAGAGAAAGAATAGCAAGAAAGGAAGTAGAGTTGAAGTATATGAAGATTCAGAATCAATTATCGGATATCTTCACCAAACTATTGAAGCATGAAGTCTTTTTCAAGTTAAGAGATGCATTTGGAACAAGAAAATAAAGTAGATGAAACAAGAGAATAAATGCAAGAGAATGCATTTATACAAGCAAGTCCTCATGGATGCCTACCAAGTGAAGGTTCAAACTCTAGCACATCACCAAGGAGACCACAAACAAAAAGCTTACAAGCACTATATGAGTTAACCAAAAATCAAAATGAACTAAGGGTCCATTTGGTAGGTAAAGGTGGAAAGGAATTCCAATTCCATATTAGTTGGAAAATAAAAATCCACCGAACTCATAAGAATTCGTTTTCCGTGAAAACACAGAAAAATGTAGCTTAAACTGGTTGTACCTTAGAATTCGATTTCCATTTCCACGTTGCAATCAAACGGTCAAAGTGAAATTTATTTTCCTCGGATGTGACAGTTTCCATGGAAATGTTTGCAATCAAACAGTGCCTAATATTTTCTTGTCTTCGTGCTAATTGTGAGCCAATAAATTTCAATGAAGTGGTGTAAAGCAAGAAATGGGGAGAAGCCATGGATGAAGAATAAAACATGGGAGCTAACAATACTTCTAGAAGGTTTGATATGATATGGGATACGCCACAGTTTATCAAGAATCCGAGGCATGTTAGAGAGATTTGAGCCAAGTCGAGACTTCAAAGAGATGATAAAAGATATACATTTACATGTTCGAGAAAAGGAGTCCATAATATCAAAGTTAACATGACAAGGAACAAATTTGGTGAAGTGGGCGAGATCGGAATCAATCAAATCAACATGAAAGTCATTCACTGGTTTTCAGTCTCATATTAAGACCATTTTTTGACATGGTAAACGGTCCAATTTGAAGATTTATATTATAGAATATTTGTTGTCCTTGAAGTAATATTTCTAATTCATTTTGAATCACCTCAATCGAATATCGGAAGAGAAAGATATGATCGAAATACTGAAAGCCGAACTCGGAAGCAAAAGTTTAACCTGCAGTAGTAGTGCCTCCGCGCCATTCCTAGGCACCCCCGCGCCCAACATTTATAGGAGGTGTTGGCGCCTTCGCGACCAACATGGTGCTCTCGCGCCCAACATCTATCCAGGATAATTTATTTTCAGCGAATTTCCTACTTTCCTTAGAGCTCTAATTTAACAATATATTTTAGAATATTTTCGAGATATTTCCTACTTTTAAGGTTTTGCATACTTGGTATAAATAGGATTTATTTTTACATTGAAAAAAAAAAATTTGACATGAATTAAATTAAAGCTTTGCTTTTTTTTTTTTTTTCTCTTGTTCTTCAATGGAAAATCCCGAACTCATCAAGTATTAACAATCCTCGTAGCGTTCAACCAATCAAAGTGAGATTCATATGTCNATTGATGTTATCCTTGTCACAGGTGAGTATGTATCGAAAAAATCAAAGCCTTCTTTTTGTTTGAATCCTCTAGCTACCAATCTAGCCTTATATTTATCAACTAATCCATCAGTCTTTAATTTTCTTTTGAAAATCGATTTACAACCTGACAGTTTGTTACCAGGTGGGAGATCTACCAACTCCCAGGTATGATTCTGCATAATAGAATCAATTTCACTATTGATAGCCTCTTTCCAGAATGGAGCTTCTGGACTAGACATTGTTTCATTGAATGTCCTATGTTCATTTTCTAACAAATAAGTTAAAAAATTTGGACCAAAAGATGTAGATGTTTTGATCATTTTACTACGTCTTTGTTCTTATCACTTTGATTATTACCAATTGCAGTATCATAAGTTCGTTTTTACGAACTTATCTCTTTCCTTTCCTTACAAGAAAAATTGTCCTCAAAAAATACAATATTTCTAGATTCAATGATAGTTTTTCATGTACATCCGGAATGTCCAACTTATGTACGAAAAATCGAATTCACCGTTTCATTCAATTAAAAGAAACTCGAATCCTCTAAATCACATTGTTAAAATTGTTATAACAAATGAAAACAAATGAAAACTCAAGAATGAAAACTCAAGAATAAGAAGGATGAATATCACCGTGAACTAATTGAGTAAATCAATTCAACTAATAAAGCCATCGCTTTTAAAGCGAATATCTATGTCAAAAGGAGCAAAAAAAAAAAAAAAACTCCGATGTATCATGAAAATTATCAAAATTATAACAATTTTAACAATGTGATTAGAGGATGCTGACAATTAAAAGTAGCTTTTTAGCTGCTTTTCATGGCAGTTATTCATCCTTCGTATTCTTGAGTTTTCATTTGTCTTCATTTGTTATTCATGTCTTTGTTTTCATTTGTTATTCATCCTTCGTATTCTTGAGTCCAGTAATATTTTGAGTTTTTGATCCGGAAAATTCCAAAAAAAAAATTCAAAAGTTGTTTTTGTTCTCAATTTGAGTCCAAATCAACTTCCGTTTGTTTCGTTGTTTTCGTAGTCAATTTTCGAGTTTGCTAAAAAAAAAAAAAAATTGTTCACGTTACTGTTCATTTCGTACAGCTTTAAAAAATCTTGATTTATTTTGAGAATTCTAACATCCTATTATCAATCATATATTCAAATCCAATTTTGTTCAGTCTATTCCAAATTCAAGAACCACTTTCTTGAATTAACATTATTTCTCATCCAAAATTATCCAATTCTTTCTTGAGTCTTTCAGGTTACAAAATTTCACTTGGTTTGAATCATACAAGGATAAATCATGGTTGAGTTTGAATAGTTCTATCCAAGACTTGATTGGAAGTATTGGGTGGAAAAAGGTAGAGTAGTGAGATCAATAGAGGGTAAAAGCCAAACTTGAGTGAAACACGAGTGCACTTTGTTGAGGCAGAAATATTATAGAATTTAGGATGAAGAATGACATGTATCAGCAGTTTGAAAGATAGATTGGTGACTTATGGGACGGGATGGCTATACAGGCTGTAGAAATTGCTGAATTGCATAGGGAACGCTCACGAGAAATTCTTAATGTAAGGAGGTAGGGAAGGCAAGGGCATAGGATGAATTTTGAAGATGAGTTTGACGCGGGAAGTATTGATCAGAATATGGGCAACATCAAGATGACTATTCCAACATTCAATGGGCTGAGAGATCCAGATGCATACGTAGTATGGGAAGAAAAGGTGGAGCTTACATTTGATTCTCAAGGTTACTCTCAGGAAAGAAAGGTAAAGATAGCTGTAACTCGCTTTGTAGGTTATGCTATAACTTGGTGGAATCAGTTGACAATTTCTAAGCGGTGGAATTATGAGATTCCTATTGAAACTTAGGATGAGTTGAGGGCTATTATGAGGAAACAATATGCACCTAGTCATTATTTTGGGTATAGAAATAATAGGTGTGAAAGAGGATTTCGAAGGATACTAGAACGTGTGATGGAGTTAAAAAGTCAAGGGGAGGTAAAATACCTATTGAGAAGCATGTTGGTAGTATTCCCATTAAAATGGCTAGTTTGGACTATAAACTGGAATTTTCAAAGATTCGCGACATATTTAATGTCTTAAATAATCATACCAAGGAGCAAGCGGGAAAAAAAAAAAAGAAAAAATAGTGGTGTGATTGAGTGTGATGGAAAAAGAGAGGAATCACATGAGATGATCACATTTGAGGGGAGACCTGGGGATGACTTACAAGAAGAACCAACCAAGGATGAAGAAATGCTACAAAAGGGTGACAAAGAAATTGAGCGTGAAATTTTAAAAGGGGGAAATAGAGCTGGAAAAAGAAATTGAAGGAGAGTCTTCGAAGGTGAAGGATGAGTTGGAAGTAAACCAAATGAGGGGGAGTGTGAAGATGAGGAGGCTTTGGTGAAAACTAACAATTCCCTTCCTAGTTTGGCTAATTCTGTTTTGCTGGTTACTGAATATTTTATTCCAGCAAACTATCCCATTGGAATACCACCCGATCCAGGAATTGAGTTTCAGTTGAATTTCTCTTATTTGCCAACAATTGACTTTGTGATTACCAAGGAGACGACGGAGTTTCAAAAGCATTGGAAGGAATTCATATGCAAGGGATTGAGCTACAAGGATGATCAATGGAGAAACATAATTCAACTACCCGTGCCATTCTTATAATCACATAGGCGGGGTCAGACATGGTGACAGCACGGTTACTTGCCAATGGGTATTATTTTTGGAGCATTACAAACTTCCAAAAGGAAGCTATTGGGACGATCACACTTTGATCTGTGTGATGGATATTGGGAGCTCATTCCGCAACAACTATGGCTGATTGAATTCACTCATATCTACAAAACTTATGGATGTCATGCATTGATCCTCTACAAGGAAGAAAAAGGTTTTCCATTTGATCCAGGCGGTGCGTTGATAACACTAGTAGACGATAGTTTATTCCCTAAGAGAGAGAGAGAATGATATGATCCGGTGTACGCCACAGTTTATCAAGAATCCAAGGCATGTTGGAGAGAGATTTGAGCCAAGTCCGAGATTTCAAAGAGATGATAAAATCGATACATTTACATGTTCGAGCAAAGGAGTCCATAATATCAAAGTTAACATGCCAAAGAACAAGTTTGGTGAAGGGGGCGAGGTCGGAAATCAATTGGATCAACACGAAAGTTATTCACTGGTTTTCAGTCTCATATTGAGACATGTTTTTGACATGGTAAATGGCCAAATTTGAAGATTTATATTTCTAGAATATTTGTAGCCCTTGAAGTAATCTTTCCAACTTATTTTGAATCACCTCGATCGGATATCGGAAGCGGGAGGTATGACCAAAATGCTGAAAGCTGAACCTGGAAGACAAAGTTTAACCTGCGGTAGTAGTGCTCCCACGCCATTCCTAGGTGCACCCGCTCCCAACATTTACAGGGGGTGTTGGTGCCCCCACTCCCAACATCCAACCAAAATAATTTATTTTCGGCGAATTTTCTACTTTCCTTAGAACTCTAATTTAACAATATCTTTTAGAATTTTTTCGAGATATTTCGTACTTTCTAGGGTTTTGCATACTTGGTATAACTAGGATTTATTCTTACATTGTCAAAAAAACTTTTGACATGAATTAAATTAAAGCTTTGCTTCTTTTTTTTCTCTTGTTCTTCAATGGACAATCCAAAACTTATCAAGGATTAACAATCCTCATGGCGTTTCATATGTCTTGTAATCATGGGGTTGAGGTAACACCGTTTTATCTTGGTTACTTGGTTCGATGATCTACTATGTCGATCTTTAAATCCGGGTTAGATTCTAGAATCGTGTAATTAAGATGTCTTCATATCGTCAGTGATTGTGTTGGTTGTTTAATAAACCTTTTTTTGGGTCAAAATCCATAAACTTACTTGCGTGGACTTTTTTGGGTCGGATTTCAATATTGTTGTTGGGTTGCGTAGCTACTATTGCTACGTGGTTCTCATCAAGGTCCCCCCAAAAAAAAAGGGAATCAAATAGAAGAAGAATGCTAAAGAAGAAGTTGAAGGACGAAAAAGCAAGATTGGTTGCCAAATGATACAATCATAATCTTGGCATTGACAACAAACTGGCAATTACAATAGCAAAGAATCCAGTATTCCATGGTCGAAGCAAGCACATCGATAGAAGTTAACACTTAATAAGAGAAAAAATAGCAAGAAATAAAGTAGAGTTGAAGTATATAAAGAGTCAAGATCAATTAGCGGATATCTTCACCAAACCATTGAAGCTTGAAGTCTTTTTCAAGCGGAGAGATGCACTTATAGTGACCAAATCAAGTTTAAGGGGGCGTGTTGTAAAATAAACATTTTTAGAAGGCTAGCATTTTCATGTGCCATGCGTTTTGAAAAAAGAAAACTCAAAAATGTTTGAAAAGTCGAAAGAAGACTTCCAATGTTTTCATTCTAATCGAATTCATAAACTCGTAGGAAACATTAAAGATACTCAAGAAACTTCGATAAAAATACAAGTTTATTTATGCTTCAAAGTACATAGATAACTTTGCTAATCAACTGCTAATTTAGAAATAAATAAAATCATGTGATATCAGCTGCTTAATCAATTAACAAAAAAAATAAAATTATCCTACAGATTGTCTGTTGCATTCGTTTATAGAAAATGTTACAAGTGAAGAATTGATATTCAAATAAGAGACATTCGAAGAGTTTTCTGTTTTTTTTTTTGGAGGGCATAGAAACCATATCTTATACTTAAAATTAACTTAAGAGTAGACCTTGCTACATTATTGATGCACACTATTTTTCATGTGTTGGACGTTACTAAAGGTATTCATGAATTGTGTGAGCAAGAAGATGGCATCAACGAAAACAACAGCCTTAGCTCTTGAGGCAAGGCTGGTACATCCCCTCCCTTAGTTTTACCTTGGGTTTTTTTTTTTTTTTCATTTGATAAAAACCTACGTTTGTTTAAACAAAAAATATATACCAGTCACAGCTTCCTTGGCTTTTCATACTTGCCCGAAAGATTATCTAGCACGACTGCAGAATAGGCAACAATCTTAATTGAATTTTTTTTTTTGCAATAATTGAAGCTTCTTTTACAAGATAAGTAATGAGATCAGTTATAAAATTCATAAAGAAAACACATCTTGAAAAAAATTCTGAAGAACAAAAGTATTCAAAACCTTATGTTTGAACTTTATAGAATCCAACTTTCATTACTGGTAATCAGTTTCCCCTAAGTTTGCCGCTCTAGATTACAAATGTCAATTCTACAATCATTAATAAACAAATTAGATTATGTGACATGCGTCGCAAGAAAACAGATGTCTGTCTAGAACTATACCTTCCTACACTATCGCAAAAAAATCAGCATGACATGAAGTACTTGAATGGCAGAAATTTTTTATACTGACAACAATTTAATAATGAAGATCAGGCCATGTAATTCTTCTTTTTATATCTTCCAAAAATATTTTATAGTTGTTGTGAATGGAAGATAATGTTCTTGAGATTATCGAATTCGTACTGCTGTATAAAATGGTTATTGCATCAGTCCATGCCTAATTAACTGAAGATTTATCGTAACTTGGAGCTACAAAGTTTAAAGGAGAGAAGGGACCACAACAGCACTTCTGATTATAGAGAACCAAGTACTACATATAAATCTGTGGTCCTTCTAGGATTTTAATGTAACCATAAGCATCAGATTTTTTTTATCATCCTGTATGATTAAAATTAACCATAGCTTTTGACACAATAGAGACAAACAGATGATCCCAGCAGCGTGATTAGGACTGGATTTTGCTAATTTGAAATAGGTTAATTCTAATGATTTGCTAGATTGGTGTAAGAGAAATAGTTCGGGCTAAAATTATTACTACATAATAAACTTATTGAGAAAGTGCATTTAAAAATCAGGCTAGACATGAGATGGTCTTGGATAGAAGAGGGATTTGGGATACACTTCCTAACATGTTAACCCTTTGGGATGAAACCCCTAGTTCCAAGTCCAATAACAACTGAAATAGCAGTTGTTACAGATTTTTCATTTTTTAAATAGTTTATCAATTTTCCATTAAATTTTTTAGTAGACGTATGGTTGGACCAAACCAAATCTCAAAAAGGTTTCATGGTGAAAATATTAAATCCGTAATCGCATAACTTCACATTAGGAACATTCGTGGCCTAATTAACGGAGGGCGTGATAAAGTCTACCTAGTAATGACATCTTACTGTTTCCATGCTTTAGTTTATGTGATTTTGTTCTTAGAAATGACAAAAAGGCTTCTGTTTAAGTCTCAAAAGGAAGAGATAGAAGACTAGATAACAACAGTTATAAATGAATAAATTAAGGCAGGTGAAATTATTTATAACAGTTTCGTATTGAGGATCATACCACTATTCTTTTTTTTATTCCCTCCAAAAATACTTTATAGCTGTTAGGAGTGGAAGCTGCATGTTCTTGAGATTATAATGATTTGTACTTGATACTGTATAAAATGTTCATTGCATCAGTAGACATGCCTAATTAAGTGCAAGGTTTACTGTAAATTGGTGATACAAAGTCCAAAAGTGAGAAGGGACCACACCAGCACATCTGATTATATGAAGCAAATAATACATATTTAATCTGTGGTTCTTCCGGGATTGTAAAGTACACTTGCAAGAATTAGATACATTCGCAGGCATTTGATCTGATTTGAACATGCCCTAAACTTATTATCTAATGTATTTGATCTTTGTGAAATATTAAAATAACCCATAGCTGATTAGTGCTGGATTTTGGCAATTTAGAATAGGTAATACTGACGATTTATTAGAACATTCAACTTAGCAAAGAAAATGCGACCTCTGATGGCTCCATTAATAGATTTTTCGCTTGATTAAATATACTGTTGGATCAAATATATTGACGAAAAGGGATCTCGTAAAATGTACCACGGAATCTAATAAATTTAGATTCCAAAAAAAAGGGATTTGCTTGGCCAAATTAACAAAGGATATCATTAGTTCTGTTCAAGTTATATGTTAGTGTTACTGATAAATTCCCAGCCTTAGTTTATATGATTTCATCTTGTGAATACGACAAAAACGTTTCTGGTTAAGTCTCAAAAGGAAGAAAGAAGAGTAGATTCCACAAAAAGACCTTTTCCTATCCCGGAAAAGAGAATAAAAGTTACCATGTTACAGGAAAATTTAGGCAGAACCCAACTTCCTGCAATCAGACGTGTGATAGCACTAAATTGTAACTTTTTCCATCCTTTACAAATTAAAATAGCAGTTAAATATTAGAAACTGGAGTATAGTCTTCTCATGCGCCGTTTCTTGTCACCAATTTGGCCTAATCCACTCACTTTCCGTCTTTGAATCAAACTTAAACCCTAACCCTAATAAAAAACCCAAGGTAGAAATGTTCTTCTCAATTTATACCATAAACTCTCTTGGCCAAGCACAGTTTTGATGCATAAACAACTCTTTCTAATGCTTTTAAGATGCCTCTAAATCAATTTTGCTCTATCCCTGGTTGCTTCTTTTGCATCATGAAGGAACAGGATTCATCTCTGAGGAGAAACGCAATATCAGAATACTTGAAACACGTGGCTCTGATAGATGATGAAGAACTTATTCTGGTTGTTAGTGGGATATGGAACATGGCGATGACTCGACCAGATGATCAAGAACTTCCCTATCTTGGTGTCTTTGAATGCATGGCAAATCTTATAAGAAAATCTGTCGATGATAGATCATGGCTATTCAGAAATCAGAATATATACATTTCCTATTATGCAGCACACATAATTGGTTCGTATACTATGAACAATGTGGAGTTCGCAATAAAGGCCGTGGAATCAGGTGTCATACCATCATTAATGGAGCTGCTGAGGGGGAAAATCAGTTGGGTGGAGCAAAGGGTTGCTGTTCGAGCGCTTGGCCATCTTGCAAGCTATGAGAAGACCTTCAAATCCGTAGCAATATACGAAAAAGAGGTGATTGAATTATCCATGAACTTGGCTTCTGCCTGTCTAGAAATTGTTTATACCATGTTTGTGGGAGTTAAGGATACTAACAAGAGACTAAAGTATCATTCTGACTTGCTGGCTAGAGGGGTAGGTGGAATCGACATGGAGAATCAGAAGGCAGAAGAATGGGCAAGCCAACTTCAATGTTGGTGTATACATCTTCTGAACTGTTTTGCCACAAAAGAGAGATCTTTGGAGATTATATGTAAGCAAGAATTTCTCGAGGATTTAAGTGAAATGTGGGGTGGTTTGGTTAATCATTCATCACCTGCAGGAGTTGGATTAATTAGGATTCTATGTTATACTAAATTTGGAAGAAAAAGTATTGCAGAATCAAGACATGTAATTGTGAATCTGTGTAATCTCTCTAGATCTTCAGATGATTGGCAATACATGGGAATTGATTGTCTTCTATTACTTCTCAAAGATCCAGGAACCAGGTACAAAATCATCGAAATCTCCACCTCGTACCTTGTTGATTTGGTTGAACTTAGGACGCTTGCAATTAGACCAAAATTTGGTGAAACAATCACAAGAGTGCTTCTCAACGATTTTAGACGTAAGAGTAAAATCATGAATGCTGATGTTCAAAGGGAATTAGAAGAAATATGGAGTTTGAAGGTAGAAAGAAGTAATAGAGAGAGAGCTACCTCTGATGAGAAACTTGAGGAAAAAAGGGTTCTGGTAAATCTACTAAAGCAAGAGGGAAATCATAGATTTTTGGTGGGAGAGATTGATGAAGCAGTGTTGCAATATACAGAAGCTATAGAGTTGTGCCCTTTAAGGTACACTAATGAAAGAATTGTGCTCTACAGCAACAGAGCACAGTGTAATTTGCTGCTTAGAGATCCTGATGGTGCAATCAGTGATGCAACGAGAGCCCTTTGCCTTTCAAGCCCACCAAATTCTCATTCCAAAAGCCTATGGAGAAGATCACAGGCATATGACATGAAAGGAATGGCTAAAGAGAGCTTAATGGACTGTATTATGTTCATCAATGGCTGTACAAAATCTAAAAAGTCACCGAATCAAGTAAAAATCCCATATTACGCAGTACGTATGATCAGCAAGCAGATGGACTCAACATGGCTCTTTAAAGCTTCTCAGATGAAGACATCAAGCAGTCATCCTGAAATAGAAAGACCAATGTGTGATAATCGTGAAAGTGGCGACAGAGAGAATACGAATGAAAAAATTATAAGAATTCTGAAGCAAAAGAAAAGTTTCAAATCAGGTAAGTAATATTATTTGCAATAACAAATGCTGCCATATATACCATATACCATTTTGCTGAACTAAATGCTTAATTTTCATTGGCTTGAGATTTATTCTCAAGATTCTGCAGTTAAGTATCTTTTACATTAACTTGCAGGTCTGTCTACAATCTTGGAAGAACCTTTGTTTGGAAAAGGTGGCAATAGGAGGGGGAATTAACAACGAGCAATTAGGAAGAAAGAAAATTTTGTTGGTTTAACTAATGTAAGTCATATTGTCTTAAAAATGTTGCAGATTCTACTGACAAAGGAGCATTTGTGTTATCAAGTGTTTGTTATATGGACCTTAATGTGATTACGCCAAACTTGATTGCACAATTTTTATCACAAAAAGTATAAAAGGTTGAAATCTTCAAATTACTTAGGGCATAACACACCTTTGTATATATCTTTAGACTTTTACGCTGTTCCGATTTTTGAGGTCAAACTTTGCGTTCCCCTCCTAAGTTTGTTGTATTTTTCGATTCAGTTTTTAGATGAACCGGTAAGAATCCATCCCTAACTCACCAAACATGTAGATTAAAAATGACAGATCTAAAATAATTATTTATTTTCAACTTTCTCTTAGCTTATGAGAAAGTGATGGAGGACCACAAACCCACATTGAATTTTCTACAAAAAATAAGATTTTTCCCCATCAATTAAAGTTATTACCATCCACTTGACTTTTTTAAGTGGATTCAATTGAACTTTGTGACATCAGTTTATAGCCTTTCTCCGAAAAAAAATCTTCAAGTGAAAGGCTAGATTTAGTATAGATTAGCTTATGTTTCTATCTGGATGTCATTTTTGGAACACGTTAAAGCATAATCTTCATATTTCATTATGAATATTATTTATCACTCTATAAATTTCTCTAAAACTGTCTTGCTATCTTTACTAAATAGACATTTCTTACATACAGAGTTAAAGAAATCAGGATATTACAATAGCTTTCGTAAAAGGAGAGTTTCAAGGTCATAATCTCCAACAGAAGGAATGCATAAAATTCGCACAAGTACTCCAGGGATCATCTAGTGGATGAATTGTACGGATTGTCTGCTGTCCAATTTTTGGGAATATTTAAATCTTGGATTTTTAATTCAAATTCAACAATTGATTATATATAACATGTCCCACAAGATGGCCATATATACAAGCTGAGACACCAATTTTTGATCAAACAATGTAGTTGCAGATGGTGCAGTGTGGTGAGAACGTCATCAAGGTGATTGTGAAATTAAAGGATAATTGAGAGACCCGTGTGGTAACTTTTTTCTTGAACTAAATGAAAGTCAATCGATATATGCTTCGGGAGTCGAAGATCGAATTAGCACAAAGGTAGGTTGATCCAACATTATACAGGTGCTCTTGGTGACGATCAGTGGCCCAATCTCAATGAGAAAAAGCATAGAGAAGTCTTTCTTCTTGTAAAATTAAGAGTGTGTTTGATTGACTTTATTTTCTATGTGAGATATCATTTTTCCACCCAAATTCCTACTTTTGAGGTGTTTGATTAACAATTTTTTTTTCATAAAAAATATTTTCCAACTTTTGGTTGAGTGACCATATTTTTCTTAAAAACAACAAAAACATTTTCTTGAGGAAGTGATGGTTTTTATTTTCCAAGTAATTCACTCTTTTTTTTCTCTCTCATCTATCATCTCTTGTTTACTCACCAATAAAAAATTGACAAGTATAATATTTTTTAGGTTGAAAATTAAATCAATCAAACATATTTAATTAATAATTTTCATACAAATAAGGTACATGCAATTGAATTGTTTAGAATTCATTTTCTTTTCATGCAAATTTCATGTTCACAATCAAACACACCCTAAAAGTTTTTGTATTCAAGTAAATTTAAACATTAATTTTAACCGCACATTCACAATTGCAACTCATTTATTCAACAACACATTTCGCGGGAGTCCTCCTAAAATTTATTAATAATTTTATCCGAACACTCATCATTGTTGATTCTGTTAAACAATTCAAAGAGAAACAGAAAAAGTGACTAGGGTTTTATTGATTTTGCATAATGTAATTGAATGAATAAAACCTAGATAC
>OU503046.1:20762404-20777631 GCA_912172775.2 Fraxinus pennsylvanica
TGAGTGTTAGTCCCAATCTTATAGTTAAAGTACATACCGAAGCATGCAGATTGAAGAACGAGTCTAGTAACCAAGTAAAAGAGGAGGTTTTAAGGGCTCATTTAAATGAGAGCATAGCATATCGTGTCCCGAATAATCCCAATTTTCTCTCTCATGGCTAAATAGCCATTATGGACATTTGACGAATCTATTTTTTATTTCTAATATTGCATATAGAAAAATAATATTTTCTTTATTTATTTAAATGGTTTCATGTTTTTGTACAGATAGTATCATCATTCATGCTATTATGAAGATGAAGATCAACTTTGGCACTGATCCCAAATGCTAGAAGTTGGCTTCCCCTTCCCCCCTAAGGGCATGTCCATAGGGTCTTTAAGGGGGATAAGGGAGAAGTTTCGTACGAAGGTGAAAGTACGACTAAGAGACCTCCACCATCTCAAGGGGCTAGAAGTTTTCTTATTACTCGACTCTGGAATCTTTGCCTACGAATCTGGGTCTCAAGCATTTCCAAACTTGGTAAGAGACCCCACTAAGGGAAAAACAAAAATGTTGAAGGGTCTGAAAACATAGCAGACACCAAGGCTTCATTTTTCCCTACCTCAACGAGGAGCTAGACCTCAAGGCCTATTCCGGCATTTTTTTCTAGGTCTGCCAAATCTACCCTTCTGTATTTTAATTCCGTTTGGAAGAAGTTTGCGGAGGGTATGACTCCTAAGCAAAGGAAAAATCTAATAAATGCTCATTTGTCGTGAGGTACTATACTTCATCATGATCAGTACACTAGGTATGAGGTCTGTGTTTTGTGAGTTGACAAATTGGAGAAGGAAGTCGATTTTTTGGAAAGGAGGTGTGAAAATCTTTATAAAAGGCTGGGGGAGGCTGAGCAAGAGAAGAAAATGAATAAGGAGATAAGTAAAGGCCTTTGCTGCAAAAGGATGCTTCTTTGGTGGTCGATTTTACCAAACTAACCAAGGACTTGGGATTGGACAAAGTAAATCATGCTACTTACATGCTGAACTGATACAGAACTTTTACGCCTCATAGAGGAGACTTAGTAAGTTAAGACCGAACAATTTTCCATCTCCAATAACCTAGATAAGGCGATGGGTAGGCCTTGCTTCTCAATCAAGTGAAAAATACTGAGATATAGTTAGCTCTTGCAGAATGGGATTTGAACTCTCTGGAGTTTCACGAAGAGGATGTCAGGACACTTATTTTTACAAGGACAAGACAACTAATGCTTCTATTGATGTTCCTCTTCTCTCCGAATCAAGTTTACCCTTTGAAGGTAATACCCTAATTAGAAAGATGACCCTGCTTTTGGGAATCTTCAGTCATTTGTCAATTTAGACAGATTGCTCGCATTTTGTCTCATTTTTCATTAATTAAATTAAATTTCATTTCTATTTGTATTTGTATTGAAAACATAATCTATCGTTCTTGTGTTGATTTTTTGACAACGTAACATTCCAAATGGAACTTTATTAAATTATTGTAACAATATAAGGGGATGTACCGTATCCCCTGCCATGGCTTTTTCATTTCATAGGTACTTCGCACATTAATACAATATGTCATGATTTAAGCATGTCCTAATGTTGTCTATTTTTTTTTTTTATAGCAATTTCCTTTGGGTGGAAACTAGTCCCCGTATTACTTTTGAAGGATAAACTTCGTCTTTAGTTATCTCATTTTTGCAACCCTATTTCAGGTTCAGTATTGGTCTATGTTTCATGACCCATGTTTCTTTTAGTACTTTCGAAGTTACCTTTACTGGCGGACAAGTCTTTCAACCTATCCTTCGCTTCATCAGATACTTACATTCCTAGAAAATGATTTTCAAGCATGTTTTCATTCTTTTCAGCCACAAATATGGAATTCCCCACTAAACATTTTGGGCTGCTTTTTTGTTGAACGCTGAAATAACATTCTCGTATGGCAACTTGGTTTCTCTTGATACAGGCTATCCCTTGAGGAGTTTCAAATTTCAGGCAAAAGTGGTGGATAGATATTACCACTTCCAATTGCTTTAAAGTGGGACTTCCTAAAATCCCGTTATAAGCAGATTTACTATCCATGACTAGAGTCTACGTATCCTTGAAATGCAATTGGCTCTTTGCCGAGTTCAACTGTTCACCTAATTTGTTCTCTTAGGATCAAACTGTCCCTAGTAAAACATTATATAAGTTCGGCCACGGGTATCGAAGGGTGATCAACCTGCATTTGGTCAAAGGCACTTCCAAACACAGTATTAACAAAACTCTACTATGCAATAGCAAGCAGCTTAATATCTCATAATATTCATCTGTATTATGATCCCTGGAGCAATGAGTTTTGTAAAGTTTTGCCTTATAATTCCTAGAGGAAGGATGTTCTTCTCTCATGATCGGCGTAGGGATGATAGATATGGTATGCACCGTATCCATAGGTTTCTCAAAACACGATTATTGTTGTTTTAGTAATTTAAAAGAAGGTTTGGAGGTTTTACCTTTGAGCTTTTCAATTCAAATTGGAGGTTTTACCTTTGAGCTTTTCAATTCAAACTTGCTCTACTTCTTTTGGTTGGCGATAGTGCCCTCCGTGTGATTCTCACTCTGGATCAGGTTCACCAATTGATGGTAAGCGGTAGGACTTTTGTTGCACACATCCCACAAGAAATGAGACTCCATCAGCAAACCATTCAATAAGGCATCTCTGACCTTGTTGTGAGATATAGTATCGCAAGCTATTAATTCAGCACTGAACCATGCGAAATAGCTTTAAGAAACTTGCATTCTTCCTATCCCATGTCATTCAATCACTTGGCTAGAGCTTGTCCCATTTTACTCATAGTGAATGCTCCTAAAAATGCTTGCTTCAGTTGCAACCAGCTTCTGATATATCTTAGCTACAGTTTGCTATACCATCTCTTAGCTAGTCCATCCAGTGTTAAGTGAAAACCTTGACACTTCGGCATAGGGCTTGCCTTTTTCAATTTTACCTGTGTCGTATACTTAAACAGATGATATACAAGATCTCCTTTCATATTCTACTTATTTATACAGGATGAACAAAATTGTTTGGGACTGTCACTTCTTTGATTTACCTGGAAAATGGTATACATTCATCATTGTCGTCTATCTCATATGACTTGGCCGAGTGATCTTCATACTCATTCATTGGAAGAATATTGTATGAAATATCGCAGTCGTTTTTAGCTCTCAGATCTCCCTAACGATAATATTTAGTCGATCTCCTATTGCTGGAGCTTAATTCATCAACATACTTTTTTATGGTAGATTTATCCTCGTAACACTCTTTCCTCCTCTTTTCTATCATATTGTAATCAATTCTTGAAACTTGCAAATTGTTATTTCTACCATAATCACCTTGACAATTTCCTTCTGGATTATCAACTTTTGCTCGCAGAGATGCATTATCTGCGATTAACACCTTTAAACTTTAAGCCATTACCTGGATTATTTTGGCAATAGATGCAATTTCCTCAAGCGGCGATGCTGAGCATTAGAAATATTAGTTTACAGTTTTGCCAATGTCTCTTCCCGCTGTTATTTTGGATTGGCATTGCTATCCATAAGCTCATTGCTATATCTTTTGCTTTTAACCTTTGGTTATAATTTTTCTTTCGAATTTTCTCCCTATGGTTCATTTTTATAGATGTTAAAGATTTCTCAATTGTAACATAACTTCATGGTTTACTTTGTTCAAGTTTTACCACTAATGATGCCAATTTGTTGATGATAGAAATCAGATCAACAAATCTTCTCACCTAGTTAGGAGATTCATCTCAAAAACTCACTAATTTTGATCTCAAACTAGAATTAGAGATAAAATGGCTATCTGGGGGGGAAGATATTTGAATTGCATGTGCTTCTTTTCAAATGGAGGGATAAATTTTTTCCAAGTTTTGGGATAATTGGGTCATTTAGGGGAGAATAACAGATGACGACTCCTTAATGGCTATCTAGGAAGAAGATATTTGAATTGCATATGCTTCTCTTCCAAAATGCATTTTATACAAAAAGTGGGGCTCAAACAAGCCCTAAATGAAACAAAAAAAAAAAGATTATTTTGAAATTTTATAATTTGACTTTAAACATTTCAGTTGGCTATTGGGAAGTCATATTATCTTGTTATGATCAATGTACCCGTCTCATATATATTTTCCAAATAAACATGTCATAATATCTAAATAAAATTTTACGCGAGCCTTAAGAAAGATATAATCAATGTTTGGTACGTTAATTAAAGTATAACATATTAACATATTTTATTTGTTGGCCTTTCAAATCTAAAACATGTAACTAAATTTTGCTTACTGTTTTTGAGTTAAGAGTAATAGTGTTTTGATTAATTATAGTTGAGTTGAAATTAAAGTCCTGTTTGGTACACATTATTTTTTTCATTCTCATTATTCTACTCATTTGCAACCACACATTTTTCAATAAAATAATATTTTTCCATCACATCACTAACTTTTCCTTCATTTTTAACCACACATTTTCCATCAATTTACTATTCAATAATATATTCTTTCAAAAGAATGTGTCTCAAACACACTCTAAATAAATAAATTAGATACTTTATAACATTTAGTATTCATTGACTGAATAATTGTGCTTTTTTACATTCACGAATTTAATAATTTGTATTGAGTTCTCAATACCATTTTGCTACAAAATCAAAGCAGAAAATTTCCTAATTTTACGTGTTATTTGCACAATCAAAGTGCTCAATAAGAACTAATATCAAGAATATATATTTTGATGTTCTTTGTAATAGTCTAGCTGGTCTCGATTCTTGTTGAATAAGTAGAATGGACCAACTAAAAAGAATGATAACGTGAATAAAAGTATAACTACTTAAAAGAAACTATGAATTTAACCAAACAAGCCTAAGAGCAAAAACTGCCCTTGCGGCCCCCGAGGTCCTATGCCCAGAGCATCCATCCCCTTCCACAGGCCAACAAGTCTGAGAAAATCGACATACTCACAACCTTTTGCGTAGGATGTTGCCCAATACATGTATATGATGACAACATTATTGCACTCTTCAGTAATATAAGGTTTGCACATAGTTGCTGGAGACTTTGTTGTGCTACATGGAGAGGAGAGTACACTAGGTATGTGACATTTTTCCCATCCAATCTGCTAACACCCTCGTAGAGGGAAGTATGATTCGAACATCGCAAAACTATCTCATTGTATTTTCCTCCACATAGGTGGGTAAGAAGAATTTCCACAGTAGTGGTACCTGCTACTACCTGATGAACAAGCATTCATACTCTATCCATAGTACCCATGTACATACTGTCTTCGATATGAACCTTCACTTTATTCTCTATAGGCATCAGTTCCTTGGATGAACACATGAAATAACGCCACAACGGATGTCGAAACACCAACACAAGATGTCTACCATTGTGATTTCCTATGCAATATTCACTACCTTCCTTGAAACAAACTAAAAGGGTACATAAGCTCATTCGCATAATACTTGTCTCTATTATCCATCATCCCTAAAGCTTAGTTAAGCAGTTCTACTCACTTGTTGGCCCATTGACAAATATACCATGATCCCAAAATCATTTCCACAAGAGCACGTTAGTTATCTCCCACAATCAACAATGCAAGTTCAAGTGTACCCGCTTTGCTACCAACTTTTATGGACCACCCGTGCAGCTGTCCAAAAATTACAACACTACATCTCACATGCTAAGAATTGAAGGGATGAGCATACTTGATGAGGCTATGAAGCTATAGATAGCATCTGTTACGCCTTGATTCATAGGGCCCCAAATATCCTACGTGGTGAGCAAAGACACAGCCCCATGCCATTCCGGAATATATTAACATAAGGTTGATATAATCGAACTCCTCGTGGCCAAACCAATATACTTGCCAACCCTACTAAACCACATGACCCTCATGGAAAGAGCCGGCTTGTGAGTGAAGGCGAGGCCACAGAAGGAGCTCAACACGAGATCTTCCAAGCAATCTTTTTGACATACAATTGATATGATAATTCACTGTCACCGTCGCCACAACTAGCCTATCTTGTCAAGTCCAAAGCCGCAAGTTAGGCATTATAGATGCTAAAGTGGTACTAACATCTAAGGTTCATGATTGATTGATGTCTAAGTTAGAATCATCAGCCGCATGGATGAGGCCACATGTTTTTTCATCCAACGACCATCATTTCATCTTCTTATAGTATAAAAACTCACACTTAGTGTTATTGGGAGGTAATACGAATTTAGACTCTTAAAACTATAATTTTGCCATATCGTTGTTTTATTTGTGATTACCTAAAGCCGACCCCCTTTTATATTGGAAGTTCACGTCCAGAGCTCTCCTACACTCATATATTTATTTCCCCTACTGACTTGAATGTCAGAATGCATGCAGCCAACTCTATCGCCATCGGAGGAAGCTACATATGACTAATGGCTTGTCCAAGTGTGTAGGAACTTAGCTTGCATGGACGTAAGAGTAACTTTGAAAGTGAGTTATTCCACAACCAAACCTTGAAGAAAGATTATGGTTCTTGAAGAAAAGAACGGCTGAGGATGTTGAAGAGGTATCTTTGGAAGTTGTTCTTAAAATAAAAGCTATCGATACACCATGAGTTCTAGTCATTATGGTTTCGAGGGTAGAAATCGACAGGATAAAGCTTCTAAGAAGAAGTCATTGAAACGAATGTCAATACCCATCATCCCCACCACCAATATCAAAGAGTTGGCAACACCGCACGTCTAGCAACAAAGGTGGGAAAAATGACTGTAAACATGAGGAACATGTCCTAGCAGAACGTCGCCATGCAAAAATTACTCATGCAAATGCATGGACAAATGGGGTACCAAATGCCCCAGCAGAAGGCATTCTAGTATGAAGAATAAGAGAATGTCACGGGGGCTTACCCCTAGAGACATAGAAGGAAGCCTAGCCCAGTCGAAAGGGATGTGAAAATGGATATGTCCACAAATTATACCTCTAGTCAACCTGGTAATAACTTACCACAGAGAGCGAAAAACTTCTTTCCAGAATACTTCCAAGAACGAGAGCCTCAGAAGTCCACTAGTGTATTTGATAGAATTGGACCATCAAGGCCTAGAAATAGGCCCCAACAATTACCCCTACATGCAGAGTCAATAAGAAAATGGGCAAGACCATGAACTTCAGGGTGCCCTTCCACCTAGAAATAGGCGAGGGAGAATGGACGTTGCAAACTTGGGGAACCAAGTTAGAACTTCGCAATCGCCTCGCTACCAAGCAAAAGAGGGGGATTCTAACAGTCCTGCAGATCTTTTGAGTTGGATGATGATGATAGAAGTCTCCCATTATCGCAAGAACTGAGGAATACCCATGTTTCTAACCACTTTGTACCGCCAAAAATACCCAAATATGAAGGAAATGGCGATCCAACGAAGTACCTTAACAATTATAAGACCCATATATCTCTTAGGCGAGCCTTATCGACATTGAAATATAGATTTTTCTACCTCAAACTTACTGGGACTGCGGAAATTTGGTAAAATTGCCTATTGGCTAGTAGTATTACAAGTTGCCCGAATCTCAAAAAGACCTTTTCGAAGTAAAGCTGTCAAGCAAAGTAAGAAAGACACCCATCCAAAGGTTGCGGGACATGAGACAACTAGCGGGCGAAACTTTGAAGAGCTATCTAGCTCTACTTACGGATGAAATGACTTATTGTGAACAAGTCACTGATAGGGAAGCCCTTCAACTTTGAAAGGAGGCCTTAACATAAACACCTTCTTTTGGAAAGATGTGCAAAATAAGAATCATATCTCTTATTACACCTTGGTGGAAATGATGAGGAGTGAAATTGTCAATGGGGAATTGATTGACCATTGCAACTGAACCTTATTGGAACTCTCACTGTCCCAGAAACAGAGGTGAGGTCCAGTTTTACACTTGGTAAACCAATAATAGACCCAGGTAAGACACACAATCGCCTTCGGGCCAAGCATTAGCCACCACCACACTAAACACAATACCATCTTTAGCATATGAAGAGGTTGGGCCTGATGGGCAAAGATTGTCGACAGCACCCTACCAATAATGTTTACGCAGGAAGATGCCATGGGTATGTATTATCCACATTGTGATGCCTTGGTAATAAGGGCCATTATAGCATGGAGTGGCTTTAAGGGTATGTTGGTGGATAATAGAAGCTTCGTCAACATCTTGTTTGGAGCCACTTATGATAAAATGCTGATAGATTATAAGATCACCCCCATGACAACCCAAATGTACGGTTTCACCAACGACAACATCATCCATAAAGGATGAATCACGTTAGCAGTGGAAATTGGAACACCCTCGACAGCTCATCATTTCATGAAATTCCTTATTATAGACCACAGGTCCACTTGTCATGGTGTGCTAGGTGACCGCATTGAAAGAACTCTAGGCAATCACGTCTATCCATCACCTGTACATAAAATTTCCTACCGTTCAAGGCACCACCACTGTCCGAGGTTATCAAATAGGTTCGAGAGAATGCTACATCAACTTCTTATGAAAATCTGAACCATATAGCACAAATATGGTTCTAATAGACACCGAAATGCTTGATGCACCTATAGAAGGTCCGACCCTTGAACAAGAGAGATATGTTGAGATGATAGATGTCCCTGTAAAAGGGACTATCCCTAAAGAAGGGATTCTGGATGCAAGTTTGGATCCTGGAGTCATGGAATCAAACTCCCAAACAACCCTAGTTAGGATTTAGAGTTGTTTTCCCGTAGATCCACAAAATCTCATGAAGATGTTCCAGGTGGAAAATGAGTCAAACTCGGAGGACAAACAGAAGCTCAAAATCTTTATGCTTAAATACTTGTACGTATTTGCATTGAATCATGAAGATATGGTGGGCATTGTCCCCAAGTTTAACTGTCATCATTGCAAAGAAGAAGGGCCTTGAACTCGGAAAGATACGAAGCCTTGAAGGAGAAGATGCAAAGGTTAGTATCTAATGGGTTCATTAGGAAAGCTGTCTATTCGAGGTGGATATCTAATCCACTTCTGGTAAAGAAGTACAATGAAAAATGGAAAGTCTGCATAGATCTCTCCAACCTCAATCAACCATGCCTCAAAGACAGTTTCTTGTTCCCAAGGATTGACCAACTCTTGGATTCAACAGCAAGGCATTAGGTATTGAGTTTTGTGGATGCATATTCATGATACAATCAAATTCTCATGCACCAATCCAATGAGGAAGACACTACGTTCATCATAGATAGGGAGCTCTGTTGCTATAAAGTCATGCCTTTTGGTCTAAAGATTGATCAGGCCACCTATCAAAGGCTCTTTAAAGGGATGTTTGTTGACCATATTGGTAAAAAATAGAGATTTATGTGGATGACGTGTTGGTGAAAATTCTCAAAGCTGCAAACCACATCAAACACTTGAAGGCTGCTTTTAAGGTTTTAAGGAAGTATAGGACGAGGCTGAACCCGCTGAAATGTGCTTTTGGAGTAAGCCTCTGGAAAAATCAAGGCCTTACAAGACATGAGGTCCACCTTCAAGTCCAATGAAGGGCAAAGCCTAACACGTTGTCTCAAAGGCAACCGATAGATGCCTCTCATTCTTCAAAAGAGGAAAGAGGTTCCAATGGTGTGAAGAGTACGAAATGGCTTTTCTAGAGCTGAAAAAGCACCTGGGACAAGCCCCCTCATCTCAAAGCCCAATGAAGGAGAAGTAATATTGCTATATCTAACCATGTGTTCGGAAGCCTAGAGTTCAAGGCTCATAAGAGAATAATGTGGTGTACAACTACCTATTTATTACATATACAAGGCCCTCTTATCAGCAGAATCATGATACATAGACATGGAGAAGCTTGATTTTTCCCTAATAATAGCCTCCAGAAAATTGAGGTCCTATTTCCAAGCCTAAAGTATACAGAGTATTGACCGACTTTCCACTTAAGCAAGTGTCTCAATAACCTAATACCTTAGGAAGACTAATGAAATGGGTTGTAGAGCTAAGTGAGTATGATATTTCGTACAAGCTAAGGACCTTCGTGAAGGGACAGACATTAGTAGATTTCATAGCAGAATTTATTGAGGCCTTGAATATTGACACGATGACTGAACCAATAGACCCGCCCAGCTTGGAGCTTGTCTGTCCACGGATATTCTGGTGAGATAGTTTCGAAAGCGGGAGTAGTGCTTGTAAGCTTAGAAGAACACAAGTTCAACTATGCAGTAAAGTTTGGCTTCAAGACCTCCAACAATGCAGCTGAATGCGAGACGTTGCTAGCGGACCTTAGGTTATCTAAAGAGATGCAAGTAAAGAGATTGATGGTTAATAGCGATTCACAATTAATAGTAAGTCAAGTCAATGGCAACTTCAGTGCAAGAGATAAGGGCGTGGCAGCTTACCTCAAAAAGGTTCTAGATTTGCTTCCATCATTTGAAAAGTTTGAATTAACCCAGATACCAAGGATTAAGAACATGCATGCCGACACTTTATCAAAGTTAACCAGCAGCAAGGATTCTAAACTGCTCAAAGTAGTATCAATTGAACACCTCTCCAGATCTTCTATATCCAAAGGAGAGGAAATAATGTGGATTGAAGGACCCCACCTTGGATGCGACCAATCATCACCTTCTTTAAGGATCAGGAGTTTCCTAAAGATAGGGAAAAGGGTCAAAAAGTCAGGCATAGGGCCGCCCACTATGTACTCCAGGACGAATTACTTTACAAAAGAGGCTCCCCGTCCCCCCTTTTGAGGTACTGCAAAAGAGAAAAGAAAAATTATATGTTGCACCAGATTCATAAAGGAGTTTACAACAACCACACTGGGGTCCGGCGCTAGCACAGAAAGTTCTAAGGCAAGGGTAATACTGGCCAACCCTAAAAAAGGATGCTATTCAATTTGTGAGAAGATGCGAAAAGTGCATGTGCTTCTCCATCATTGAAAGGCAACCATCTCAAGAATTGACTGTAGTATCGAGCCTTGGCCCTTTGCCAAATGGGAGGTAGACCTCATAGGCCCCCAACCGAAGAGAAATGAAAGTGTCGCTATGCAATTGTCACCATTAATTATTTTACCAAGTGGGTCGAGGCTGAACTCCTATCAAAGATCACTAAGGCCAAAACCTCCAAGTTCATTTAGATGAATATTATTTATCAGTTCGAGTTCCCCATTCGCTTGTATCTAATAATAGAAGGCAGTTTGACAACAAGAAATTCAGGGACTTGGTGTGAAAAACTAGGCATCAACCCTATCACCCTAAGCAAATGGACAAGTAAAGGCCGTTAACAAACCATCAAGCATGCTTTGAAAAAGAAACTTGAGGATTCAAAAGGGGCGTGGGACGAGCTCCTCTACGTATTATGGAGAATTACACCACATGTCAAACTGCAACAAGAGAAACCCCTTTTTCTATAGCCAAAGTCAAGAAGAAGTCATTCCAAAAGGGCAACCTCGTGTTAAGAAGTGCCTTCCTCTCCTCCAAGAAACCCGGTAGGGGCACATTAGGACCCAATTGGGAAGACCCTTACACTATATCTGACAAACTGTGGCAAGGGACTTTTAGAATCGAGATTTTAGATGGAAAGGTGGGACCCAACCCCTGGAATGCGAGCATTTGAGAACGTACTATCAATAAACTCTTTTATTTTCATACTTAGATTCTCAACTTTTATGTACTTTGTGTTAATAAAGATGTTGTTTGTTTACCACCATCTCCGAAACAAATCCCTTCCATGAATGGCACAAACATCATGGAAGAAGTCTTTGCACGAAAGAACCAGCCCCTTGCAGAGAACGTTGCTCACCCCGAAATAAAAGGTACAAAGTGATAAGTGTGTAAAAATACAATTATTTGGCACTTTTCTGGAATTAATTAGAATTGAAATTGAGTAAATTTCTATTCATAATTCTGTAACATTCACTTTTGTAGGTTAAAACCCCGTCAAGAAAAAGAACAAGGCGAAAAAGAGAAGAAAATTACTAAAAATGTATAAAAATGTGAAGTTGGGGACCAAAGTGCACAAGTGTCAAAGATGAAGGACCTAGTGCACAAATATTGGAGGACTTAGCTGTACAATGACAGAAAATTCTTAACTTTCTGCGGGATAAAGTTGCAGCACCACTTTTGTTGAAAAAATTGGTTTAGGGACCATTTTGCTCACTTTCCAAGATTTTGGGGACTTTATTTTCAATTTTCTTTAGATATTTTGAAGACTTTGTGGCTAAGCAAGGAAAATATCTATCCTATATATACTTGGCTGGACCTTTTTTTGGGGGAGAGAATAAAACTTCTTTTGTTTTTTTTTCTCTCTACATTTTCTTTCTTCTTCTTGTTTTTCTTTTCTTTCTTCTTGTTCTCTTTTATTTTTCTTGTTTCGTTTGGAGTCTTGGCTTGTTTTGGGGAAGATAAGTTGATAGCAAGGAGATCAAGGATCAAAGGAACTTGGTGAAATCATTTGAGGAATTCAAAACTACACTAAAAGGGTTGTATTTTTATTTTTGTATTCCCTCCATTATTTTCCAATTTTGTAATGAATTTGTATAAACATCTCCTTTGTTATCATCTTTATAAAATAAGCTAAGCCTTTCATGTTGGAATTTATGATTTAACTTAACTTAGTTTCATTAATATCTACATGTTTAGAAACAAATGCAATTATTCTCAAAATTATAGTGTATTGATCATCATGTTAAAATTACTTCATTTTTGTGACGACAATAGATGTTGTAATTAGGTGTTTATGTGATTGTTGAAAAATAGTTACATTTACTAGACCGAAATGATTAATACCCTAGGTTTGTCTAGTATACTAGACGCGTCTAGGTGATATAGAGATATACACCTACCTCAGGTGACCCATTGAGTATTTTCACAAAAACTCTTGCAATTGGTTATGTTTTTATCGACATAGAGATATGCGATACGAATTAATCGATTAGGGTTAATATGACATCGAGAGAGGGTATTAACTAAAATAGGAAAATCGGGTCTAACTATTGTATTTTGTTAATTTGCATCGACGCGTTATTGGATTGATATTAATGAAACAAAAGGTTAAGCGACATCGTAAATTCCAACCACATTTCCCTCCGAACTTTCCAAGACTTTTATTTTCGTATTTTGTAGATTTTTAGTTTATTTGTCGCTTTTCAAATCATATTTTTATTGTGTGTTTCTTTTGTCGTTAGAATTAAAATCGATTAGAGCGCGTAATCTAAAGTATACATTCCTAGTGGGATCGACAATCCGGACTCTAAAGGTCCGCTTTATTACTTGAAAGCGACCCTGCGCTTGCAGTACGATTTTCAGTGAACACAAAGCATCCTCACAAAGTCTACAAAGTAAAGCTTTTCAACGAATGAATTATGCATAAGTTAGCCCATATTTTCATTCAACGTTTAATTATAGCGAGCCCATACGTTCATTCAGAGTTAATTATGGCGAGCCCATGTACATTTGTCCTTAATTATGGCGAGTCCATACGAAATTATATTCAAGTTAGTTATGTCGAGCTCAAATCTATATTCAATATTAATTATGGCAAGCTCATACGTTCGTTCAGAGTTAAGTATGGCGAGCCAATGTACATTGTCCTTAATTATGGATAGCACATATGTTATTCAAATTATATTATGACGAGCCCATATGAGATTATATTCAAGTTAGTTATGATGAGCCCATATCTATATCAATATTAATTATGGCGAGCCCATATTTTCATTCAACGTTTAATTATGGCGAGTACATACGTTCATTCAGAGTTAATTATTCCGAGCACATGTGCATTTGTCCTTAAGTATGGTGATCCCATATGTTATTCAAATTATATATGGCAAGCCCGTAAGAGATTGTATTGTTTATTCAGAGTTAATTATGGTGAGCCCATGTTCTTTTGTCCTTAATTATGGCAAGCATATATGGTATTCAAACTACATTATGGCTAGCACATACGAGATTATATTCAAGTCAGTTATGGCAAGCCCAGATCTATATTCAAAGTCAGTTATGGCGAGCTCAAATCTATATTTAAAGTCAGTTATGTCGAGCCCATGTCAAAGTTAGTTATGGCATGCCCATATGTTCATTCAAATCATTTTATGGTGCACCCATACAACAAGCTCATACAAAGTTCAGAATCATTACGCCAACACTTGTTTCATTAAAGATTTGAATTGTTCAAGTTAGTTCACATCATTCATCACAACTTTAACAAGCACAAAGGCGAGACTGAATGGAAGAATTTTATATAAAGAATACAGTGGGAAGATACAAAACCAAAACATAAGGATCAAAGGACTAAAGCTAGGTGGCAGCGTCATCCAGCTAAGGCTCGACTTGGCCGTCGGCCTCTTCAACAGAATCTTCAATCTCACCCACAGGAGTAGATGGCTCTGCTAGGAGAAATTCCTCTTTCGTGGAAGCCAAATCCATTTGGGGATACAGCTCAGCAAGTCGCCAAAAGATTTCAGTGTATGCGACCCTTTTCCAGTATAAACTAAGGTCATCGTACTTAACCATTTCATGAAAATGAGGAACATAATCATTCACAACTGCTTTCCCTACCCCACTTAGCTACCCCTAAATAGAGGTGTCAATCCGGGTGGGGTGGGTCGGGTCGGGCCGGGTCGGCCCGCCAACATATGAGCCTGGTAACAACACGCGTGGAAAAAAGCCCATCCGCTATGGGTTTCGGGCCGGTTCCGGGTCGGCCCACAAATTTTGGACTACAACCCAGGCCCGCTCGCTGACCCATCCGGGTCGAGCCCATACGGGTCGCGGGTCACGGGTTGTTCCAAGAATTTTTTATATTGATAGCAATTTTTTTTTTTTTTTTTTTAAATTTAAAATAAGAATTAAACAAAATGATAAATTTCATATTTATACCAAGAAATGTTTACATAGAATTCAAATTTAATAATTTAAATTTAACAATTAAATGCATTTCTAATTACGTGAAGGTATATATTTATAACAAAGTACATCCCAACTAGGTGGACACCTACTTTAACTATAATTTATCATTTAAATACATCCCAACTAGCTTGTCACCTACTTAAGTCTAAACTATTAACTACAATTTAGTTGTTGAAAAATTATATATTTATTTCTCAATCAATCTTGATGAACTGTAAGATTTTTGAAATTTTCAACAACATCATCATTAATTTTATCTTGCATCATTCGATCCGCGAATATCCAATCTTTCACGCATATGAGA
>OU503046.1:20791690-20821716 GCA_912172775.2 Fraxinus pennsylvanica
TGAAGATTTACAGATCCAGATTCAAGATTCATTAATCAAGTCAGAAATCAATTGATTAAGGTATGTTCCGCGTTAATTCAGTTTCTTGATGATTTGACATGAAGATCTTGGCAAGATCATAAAGTTCAAGTTTTAATAAAGTTCTAACAGAATTTCCACATTAGTGGTACCACTACTACCTGTTGAACAAGCATTCTCTATCCATAGTACCCATGTACATATTGTCTTCGATACGAGCCTTCACTCTATTCTCTATAGGCATTAGTTCCTTGGATGAACACCTGAAATAACGCCACAACGGATGTCGAAACACCAACACAAGATGTCTACCGTTGTGATTTCCTATGCAATATTCACTGCCCCCTTAAAACATACTAAAAGGGCATATAAGCTCATTTGCAAAATACTTGTCTCTATTATCCATCATTACTAAAGCTTACTCTAGTAGTTCTACTCACTTGTTGTCCCATTTGACAAATATACCATGATCTCAAAATCATTTCCACAAGAGCACATCTTGATTATCTCCCACAATCAACAATGCAAGTTCAAGTGTACCCGCTTTGCTACCAACTTTTATGGACCACTCGTGCAGCTGTCCAAAAATTACAACAACAACACTTCATCTTACATGCTAAGAATTGAACGGATGAACATACTTGATGAGGCCATGAAGCTATAGATAGTATCTGTTACTCCTCGATTCACAGGCCCCAAATATCCTACGTGGTGAGCAAAGACAAAGCTCCATGCCATTTCAAAATATATTAACATAAGGCTGATATAATCGAACTCCACAGTCCGAACCAACAACCATCATTCCATCTTCTTATAGTACAAAAGCTCACACTTAGTGTCATTGGGAGGTAATGTAAGTTTAGACTCTTAAACTATAATTTTGCCATATCATTGTGTTATTTGTGATTACCCAAAGCCGACCCCCTTTTACATTGGAGGTTTACGTTTAGAGCTCTCCTAGACTCATATATTTATTTTCCCTACTGACTTGAACGTCAGAATGCATGCAGCCATTCCATCTCCATCAGAGGAAGCCACATGTGACTAATGGTTTGTCCAAGTGTGTAGGAACTTAGCTTGCGTGGACGTGAGAGGTAACTTTGAAAGTGACTTATTGCACAACCAAACCTTGAAGAAAGATTCTGGTTCTTGAAGAAAAGAACGACTGAGGATGTTGAAGAAGTATCTTTGGAAGCTTGTTCTTAAAATAAAAGCTATCAATACACCATGAATTCTATAATTATGATTTCGAGGGTAGAAATCGACAAGATAAAGCTTCTAAGAAGAAGTCATCGAGACGAATGTCAATACCCGTCATCCCCACCGCCAACATCAAAGAGCTGGTAACACTGCGCGTCTAGCAAGGGAGATAGGGAAAATGACTGTACTCGACATGCAAATGCATGGACAAATGGGGTACCAAATGCCCCCAGCAGAAGGCATTCTAGTAGGAAGAATAAGAGAATGACACAGGGGCTTACCCCTAGAGACATAGAAGGAAAGCCTAGCCCAGTCGAAAGGGAGGTGAAAATGGATATCTCCACGTCTAGTCGACCGGTAATAACTTGCCACTTAGAGCAAAAAACTTCTTTCCAGAATACTTCCAAGAACAAGAGCCTCAAAGGTCCACTAGTGTATTTGATAGAATTAGACCATCAAGGCCTAGAAATATACCCCAATAGTTACCCCCATGCAGACTCAATAAGAACATCGGCAATGTCATGAACCTCAGGGGGCCCTTCCGCCTAGAAATAGGCGAGGGATAATGGACGCCGCAAACTTGGAGAACCAAGTTGGAACTTCACAATCACCTCGCTACCAAGCAAAAGAAGGGGATTCTAATAGTCCTGCAGATCCTTTGAGTTGGATGATGATAGAAGTCTCCCATTCTCGTAAGAACTAAGGAGTACCCATGTTCCTAACCACTTTGTACCGCCAAAAAACCCAAATATGAAGGAAATAGCAATCCAACGAAGTACCTTAACAATTATAAGATCCACATATCTCTTAGGTGAGCCTTATCGACATTGAGATACAGAGTTTTCTGCCTCAAACTTACTAGGACTACTGAAATTCGATACAATCGCCTACCGGCTAGTAGTATTAGAAGTTGGCCGGATCTCAAAATGACCTTCTCGAACTAAATTTGTCAAGCAAAGAAAGAGAGGCACTCAACCAAAGGTTGCGGGACATGAGACAACTAGCGCGCAAAACTTTGAATAGCTATCTTGCTCGGTTTACGGATGAAATGAATTTTTGTGAACATGTCACTAATAGGGAAGCCCTTTCAACTTTGAAAGGAGGCCTTAACATAAACACCTTCTTTTGGAGATATGTGCAAAATAAGAATCCTATCTCTTACAACACCTTGGTGGAAATGATGAGGAGTGAAATTGTTAATAAGGAATTGATTGACCATCGTAACCGAACCTTGTTGGGACCCCTACTGTCCCAGAGACAGAGGCGAGGTCCTGTTTTTTACTTGATAAACCAGCAATAGACCCAAGCAGGACACACAATAGTCCCCACTTCAGGCCAAGCATTAGCCACCGTCATACTAAACATAATATCATCTTTAGCATATGAAGAGGTTGAGCCTGATGTGCAAATATTGTTGAACCAACCAAAGGGAAGAGGTGGAGGAGTGAGCAATAAGCGTAGAAATAGGTCATGTGTGTTACAACCGAACTTACAGTCACAACACAAATGATTATATGTCCGGCTATATCACAAGGATCTAGTAAACTCATATACTCTGAGGAAGAATGTATCCCATGGCCAAAGGAACGCACCTCAATTCAGGCATGATTCAAGAGCCTGGGAGCGATAAGGTAAGGCGACATCACAGGGATGAATCGCCTGAGCAGAGGCATGAAGAGTATAAAAATAGGCCTAGAGGTAGCCGAAGACAAATAAATGAGCCCCTACATATGCGGATAATACCCCATTAGATAGATTGATACAATAATTGGGAGTTCGCACATTAGAGGAGAGTCAAGGAACATAAAAAGAAATTATGACAGGGAGGCTAAAGATTTTCCATGACAAACTACTTAGTTAATAACACCCCTCGTAGGATCGACAGCACCCTACCGGTAATGTTTACATAGGAAGATGCCATGGGTGTGCATTATCCCCATTGTGATACCTTGGTGATAAGGGCCTTTGTAGCAAGGAATGGATATAAGGGTATGTTGGTGGATAATGGAAGCTCCATCAACATCTTGTTTGGAGCCACTTCTGATAAAATCCTAATAAATCACGAGCTCACCCCCATGACAGCCCATATGTATGGTTTCACCAACGACGACATCATCCATAGGGAAAGAATCATGTTAACAGTGGAAATGGGAACACCCTCTAAAAGCTCATCATTTTACGAAATTCCTTATTACAGGTCTGCTTATCACTGTGTGCTGGGTGACCGCATTGAAATAACTCTATGCAATCACATCTATCCATCACGTGTACATAAAATTTTCCACCGTTCGAGACACTACCACTGTCCGAGGTTATCAAATAGGTTCGAGAGAATGCTACATCAACTTCTTATGAAAATCTGAACCATATAGCACAAATATGGTTCTAATAGACATCGAAATGCTTGACGCACCTGTAGAAGGTCCGACCCTCGAACAAGAGAGATGTTGAGATGATAGATGTCTATGAAGAAAGGGCTATCCCTGAAGAAGGGATTCTGGATGTAGGTTTGGATCCTAGAGTCATGGAATCAAACTCCAAAGCAACCCCAGTTAGGATTTAGAGTTATTTTCCCATAGATCCACAAACTCTCACGAAGATGTTCCAGGTAGAAAATAAGTTAAAATTGGAAAACAAACAGAAGCTCAAAAGCTTCATGCTTAAATGCCTGTACGTATTTGCATAAAAGCATAAAGATATAGTGGGCATTGACCCCAAGTTTAGCTATCATCATCGCAACGAAGAAAGACCTTGAACCCGGAAAGATACGAAACCTTGAAAGAGGATATGCAAAGGTTAGTATCCAATGGGTTCATTAGGAAAGTTTCCACTTCTGGTAAAGAAGCAGAATGAAAAATGAAGAGTCTGCATAGATTTTTCCAACCTCAATCAAGCATGCCCCAAAGACAGTTTCTTGCTCCCAAAGATTGACCAACTCTTAGATTCAACAACAAGGCATTAGCTATTGAGTTTTATGGATGCATATTCAGGATACAATCAAATTCTCATGCACCAATCTGACGAGGAAAACACAACGTTCATAATAGTTAGGGAGCTCTATTGCTATAAAGTTATGTCTTTCGGTCTGAAGATTGATTGGGCTACCTATCAAAGGCTTTTTAACAGGATGTTTGTTGACCATATTGGTAAAAAAATAGAGATGTATGTGGATGACATGTTGGTGAAAATTCTCAATGGTACAAACCACATCAAACACTTGAAAGCTGCTTTTAAGGTTTCAAGGAAGTATAGGATGAGGCTGAACCCGCTGAAATGTGCTTTTGGAGTACGCCTCTAGAAAAATCAAGGTCTTACAAGATATGAGGTCCACCTGCAAGTCCAATGAAGGTCAAAGCCTAACACGTTGTCTCAAAGGCAATCGATAGATGGCTCCCATTCTTCAAAGGATGAAAGAGGTTCCAATGGAGTGAGGAGTGCAAAGTGGCTTTTCAAGAGTTGAAAAAGCACCTAAGACAAGCTCCCTTCTCTCAAAGCCCAAGGAAGGAGAAGTAATATTGCTATATCTAACCATGTCTTCGGAAGCCTAGAGTTCAGCTCTCGTAAGGAAAGAATATGGTGTAAAACTACCTATTTATTACGTATACAAGGCCCTCTTATCAGTAGAATCACGATACATAGACATGGTGAAGCTTGATTTTTCCATAATAATCGCTTTCAGAAAATTGAGGTCCTATTTCCAAGCCTACAGTATACAGAGTATTGACCAACTTCCCACTTAAGCAAGTGTTTCAATAACTTGATGCCACGGGAAGACTAATGAAGTAGGTTGTAGAGCTAAGCGAGTTCGTTATTTCGTACAAGCCAAGGACCTTTATGAAAGGATAGACATTAGCAAATTTCATAGTAGAATTTATTGAGGCCCTGAATATTGACATGATGACTGAACCAGTAGACCCTCCCCCCTCTCAGCTGGAGCTTGTTTGTCCACGGATATTCTGGTGAGATAGTTTTAGGGGACGGAAGTAGTGCTTGTAAGCTTAGAAGGACATAAGCTTAACTATGTAGTAAGGTTTGGCTTCAAGACCTCCAACAATGCAGCTGAATGCGAGATGTTGCTAGCAGACCTTAGGTTATCTAAAGAAATGCAAGTAAAGAGATTGATGATTAATAGCGATTCGCAATTAATAGCAAGTCAAGTCAATGGCAACTTTAGTGCAAGAGATAAGGGCGTAGCAGCTTACCTCAAAAAGGTTCTAGATTTGCGTCCATCATTTGAAAAGTTTGAATTAACCTAGATACCAAGGATTGAGAATGTGCATGCCTATACTTTATAAAAGTTAACCAGCAGTAAGGATTCTAAGCTGCTCAAAGTAGTACCAATTGAACACCTCTCCAGATCTTCTATATCCAAAGGAGAGAAAATGATGTGGATTAAAGAGACCCTACCTTGGATGCTACCAATCATCACCTTCTTTAAGAATCAGGAGTTTTCTGAAGACAGAGAAGAGGTTCAAAAACTCAGGCGTAGGGCAGTCCACTATGTACTCTAGGATGAATTACTTTACAAAAGAAGCTTCCCATCGTCCCTCTTTAGGTGCTGCAGAAGAGAAAAGGCAAATTATATACTGCACCAGATTCATAAAGGAGTTTACCGCAACCACACAAGGGTCCGGTGCTAGTACAGAAAGTACTAAAGCAAGGGTACTACTAGTCAATAGTAAAAAAAAAAAAAAGATGCTATTCAATTTGTAAGAAGATGTGATAAGTGCCCGCGCTTTTCCGTCATTCAAAGGCAATCATCTCAAGAACTGACTATAGTATCGAGCATTGGCCCTTTGCCAAATGGAAGGTAGATCTCATAGGCCCCCAACCAAAGAGAAATGAAAGTGCCTCTTTGCAATTGTCACCATTGATTATTTTACCAAGTGGGCCAGGACTAAACTCCTATCAAAGATGATTGAGGCCAAAACCTCCAAGTTCATTTAGATGAATATTATTTGTCAGTTCGAGTTCCCCATTCACTTGTATCTAATAATAGAAAGCAGTTCGACAACAAGAAAGTCAGGGACTTGGTGTGAAAAACTAGGCATCAACCCTATCACCCTAAGCAAATGGACAAGTAAAGGCCGCTAACAAGACCATCAAGTATACCTTGAAAAAGAAACTTAAGGATTCAAAAGGGGCATAGGACGAGCTCTTCTACGTATTATGGACAATTCGCACCATCAGTCGAACCACAACAAGAGAAACTCCTCTTTCTATAGCCAAAGTCAAGAAGAAGTCATTTCAAAAGGGCGAACTTGTGTTAAGAAGGGTCTTCCTCTCCTCCAAGGAACCGGGTAGGGGCACATTGGGACCCAATTAAGAAGACCCCTCCAGTATATCTGACGAACTGAGGCCAGGGACTTTCAGAATCGAGATCTTAGACGGAAATGTGCGACTCAACCCTTGGAATGTCGAGAATGTGAACGTAATATCAATAAACTCTTTTATTTTCGTGCTACTTTTATGTACTTTATGTTAATAAAGATGTTGTATGCTTACCACCATCTCCAACCAAATCCCTTCCATGAATGGCACAAACGTCATGAAAGAAGACTTTGCACGGAAGAGCCATCCCCTTGCAGAGAACATTGCTTACCCTGAAATAAAAGGTACAAAGCATCCTCACAAAGTCTACAAAGTAAAGCTTTCAACGAATGAATGATGCATAACTTAGCCCATATTTTCATTCAACGTTTAATTATAGCTAGCCCATACGTTCATTTAGAGTTAATTATGGCAACCCTATGTGCATTTGTCCTTAATTATGGTGAGTCCATACGAAATTATATTCAAGTTAGTTATGGCGTGCTCAAATCTATATTCAATATTAATTATGGCAAGCCCATACGTTCATTCAAAGTTAATTATGGCGAGCCCATGTACATTTGTCCTCAATTATAGAGAGCACATATCTTATTCAAATTATATTATGACGAGCCCATATGAGATTATATTCAAGTTAGTTATGATGAGCTCATATCTAAATCAATATTAATTATGGCGAGCACATGTGCATTTGTCCTTAAGTATGGTGAGCCCATATGTTATTCAAATTATATATGGCAAGCCCTAAAGAGATTATATTCAAGTCGGTTATCTATATTCAATATTAATTGTGGCGAGCTCATATTTTCATTCAATGTTTAATTTTAGCAAGCTCATATGTTTATTCAGAGTTAATTATGGCCAACCCATGTTCTTTTTTCCTTAATTATGGCGAGCATATATGGTATTCAAACTACATTATGGCGAGAACATACGAAATTATATTCAAGTTAGTTACGGCAAGCCCATATCTATATTCAAAGTCAGTTTTGGCAAGCTCAAATATATATATAAAGTCAGTTATGGTGAGCCCATGTCTATATTCAAAGTTAGTTATGGCACGCCCATATGTTCATTCAAATTATTTTATAGTGAACACATACAACAAGCTCATACAAAGTTCATAATCATAACGCTAACACGTGTTTCATGAAAGATTTGAATTGTTCAAGTTAGTTCACATCATTTATCACAACTTTAACAAGCGCAAAGATGGGACTGAATGGAAGAATTTTATATAAAGAATACAGTGGGAAGATACAAAACCAAGACATAAAGATCAAAAGACTAAAGCTAGGTGGCAGCGTCATCTAGCTAAGGCTCGACTTGGCCGTCGATCTCTTCAACAGAATCTTCAATCTCGGCCACAGGAGTAGATAGCTCTGCTAGGAGAAATTCCTCTTTCACGAAAGCCAAATCTATTCGGGGATACGACTCAGCAAGTCGCCCACAGACTTCAGTGTATGCAACCCTCTTCTAGTATAAATTGAGCCCATTGTACTCAACCATTTCATGAAAATGAGCAACATAATCATTCACAGCTGCTTTCCTTTCCCCCACTCAGCTACCCCTCAAGTTGTCAGGCTTAACAGCTAGCTCGTCACTCGAGCCTTCAATTCTTTTTTCTCATTATTGATAGTCTTTAAGGCTGACGAAGCAATCTACTACAGGTTGTCAGAGTTTTCGACTAGCTTCATCAAAGCATTTACTTCATCTTTGTAAAGGTATACCTATTTCTTCATCTCACTATTTTCTTTAGAAAGTACCTCCACCCTAGACTCTGCTTTAACCTGGTTAACATTAGAGGCTTCAATGGCCTTATTGGCAGAAGATGCCTTAGCCTTACTCAATACCACATCAGCACCAACAGTCCTTTGCAAATATTCTTTGTTGAGCAATTGTGGCCGCCTCATGTCCATCTGGGCATTTAAGAAAAAGCATTGCAAGTGAGCCTACGGGGCAGGCTTGTCTCTACCAAACCAATTGAGTGGTAGATTTCGACGTAAGAGAAGTATTTGTTAGTCCAATACTTATTGTAAACTTTCACAGCCGCCTAGACTTTGGTGGGAAGCATTTCCATCACGATAGGGACAATCTCATTAGACCTCTCCCTAGGAAATCTTGGGCCTTTCCTTCAGAAGACACACTCCTGATAGCCTTTTTTCCACTTCACGAGACTCACCTCCTCATCAACGGCCTCTCCACATCAATTGCCTATGTCAAAGAAAAGGGCTCTACTTCAATGGACCATTTCAGGGACTCACCGATGGTTTTTTGACGTTTTGGAATAGGGGGTAGTTCAATGTTCTTTCCTATAGGCTCATATTTCTTCTTCCCTTTGTCCCTTGTTCTCTTGGAGAAGGGGTGGGTTCGCCTTAGATAGATGGGACAATTCGTCCCTTTGATATTTGTAGGTGGAGGAGCTAGTGCATAGTGGTTTCTTCTTTTTCACCTCCCCCATGCACCTAATGAAAAACATGTCTATTCTTTCTTCTCATCTTTCTTTTCAAGTAACACATACGAACCATTAACACTATCAAAAATCTAAGTAGAATCATCCAAAAAGATAACAAGGTGTGTGTGCTTACCCTTGGTTGCCATCGGAAAGTATGTTACGAACAGAGCTCATTTGCCAAGCACGTTCTTAAAATACCTCATCTCTGAAGGCAGTTCATAAATGACTTGGATAAAGGAAAATATAAAGGTTCGAGCTCGAACAGATTAACTGTAGCTACAAATCAGACAAGTTAGCAATGCGAGCAAGTAGGAAACAATAATAAACAAAAAGATCAACTGTTGCACTCACTATACTAGTGATACTGGGTCGGCGCAGTTATCTCTGAGACTGCATCTCCCTCTAGTGTCTGCCGCACCCCTAATCTAAAACCCTGATGACTTTTAGTTCTTTATCGTGGTCGGAGTACCCCATATGAAGGGTGAATACGACCTTAGGGATTTATGCAGTACCATCCCTTACACTCATCTTCCCCACTGGAGGCTCGGGGCTTAAAAAGGTTTGAAAAATATAAGAGCCATATCTTCTCCAAGGGTGACCTCCTTCCAAAGAAGAAAGACCCTTGCCTATTGACTCCAAGCATTTGGTACTAATTGAGTAAGCGTTAAATTGTATTGTCTAAGTAGGTATCTAAAGAATGAGTATAGGGACAACATCATCCTGCCACTAAAAAAGGCCTCACTCACCGCCATGCACTCCGCCTTGGGGAAACAAGCTCGCTCATCCAAGGTGGGTACGAACATCCCAATGGTATTATAGATTCTATACCTTTCCCTGAAGGCCTTCAACTCATTCTCTTCTATGCTCGTTGGCCACAAAGATACCCCTCACCTTACACTATAGTCTATGGGGCCTTCGACATCATCCACGCACTATGTGGACCACCCATCACCTCCATGATCTTCTTAGTTGGGATTACAGGAAACAAACTAACATGTTTACTCCCTAGGAAGACCCCTTTTTGGTGCTTTTCTTTGAGAAAGAAGCCATTACATGCAACAAACGCGAAATGAGGTAAGATTCTAATATTTACGCCGGCAATGAACACACTAGAGGCTTGAAGTTTCAAGCGATCGTTGAAAATGCAATGAAGGTAGTTTGGAGTCTCAGAGAATTCTTGGGAAGCCTTTCGAATGTTTAAGAGCTTTTACAAAAGTGAAACGAGAAAAAATGGTGAAGTCTGTCTCTTTTATATATAGGCAGGTTTTATAAGAGCTTTTCATTCAGTCATATTATAGGTTTCAGTTGATCCAATAGCCTTGTCCTCTTTAGCAAGGGCCACACCTTAAAAGTCCACGCACTATATGAATAACCGTACATAGACTTCAAGGACAAATTGTTACATTGCACTACTTTTTTCTTCACCACCAACTCGAAAATCTATGTACTATATGGATAATCATTCATGGACTTCAAGGAATATTGTTACACCTTGATTCACAATACCCCAAATATCCTACATGGTGAGCAAAGATATGCCCCCATTCCGTCTCGGAATATATTAACACAAGGCTGATCTAACCGAACCCTTTCATATGGTTGAACTAATATGCTTGTCGACTCCACTAATCCACACTGACCCTTATGGAAGGAGCCGGCCCATGAGTGGAGATGAGACCACGGAAGGAACTCAATACGAAAACTCCCAAGCAATCTGTTTGACATACGATTGATGTGAAAATTCACTGTCACCGCATCCACTACCAACCTATCCGATCAAGTCCAAATCAGCAAGTTAGGCATTATGGATGCTAAAGTGGTATTAAAATTTAAGGCTCATGATTGATTGATGTCTAAGATTAGAGGCATCAGCCGCAAGGATGAGGCCATGTGTTTTTTCATCCAACGACTCTCATTTCATCTTCTTATAGTATAAAAGTTCACAGTTAGTGCCATTGAAAGGTAATCCAAATTTTTAGATTGTTAAACTATAATTTTGACCTGTCATTATTTTATTGGTGACTCCCCACAACCGACCTCCTTTTTACATTGGAGGCTAACGTCTAATGTTCTCTACGCTCATATATTTACTTTCCCAACTGAGTTGACCGTCGGAGTGTGCACGACCAACTCTATCCCTACTGGAGGAGGTCACGTATGACTAACTGTTTATCCAAATATGCAGGAACGAGATTTGCGTTGACATAAGAGGCCTTGAACTATGTTGACAATGTTGGAAGTACATTTTTTTGGGTCAACAGCATCTACGTGGTGCCATAAACATTCCGAAATAGGGAATGGTACTTGAAAGATCGAGACTTAGGATGAGTTCAAAATGGAGTTAAAGAAACAATTTTATCCTTAAAATGTTGTCTGTAAGAACAAAAAGAAACTGCAAGAGCTAAAGCATAACGGTACCATATGAGACTCATCAAGTTGAAATGCATCCTGTTTTGAGATCTCTGATAAGTCTAAAACCATCCAAAAATTCGTCTAAGCAATAGTCGACGTATCATTTTGTAGCTTCCTTTGGTGCTAGTTTTGCAAATTGTCCAATATTCTTCAGGGGCCCACTAATTTATAGTTGGGCCTTAGTTAATCGTAGCCGAAACGCTATTATCGAGCCAACCAGTCCCATGCCTCTCATTATTTGGGAATTCCAACAAACAACAAAATCCAAAGATTGCCTTCATCATCGTCACACTAGTCTTTTACGTGAAATTTAAAAGCCGGTCCGTCTTTGTCTAGCATTATATATGAATAAACTCTTCTTAACGCTGTATTTTCTTTTATAGAACTTGACACTACTTCTCATAATTGATACTTTGTACGTTGGAGGTCCCTTCAAAAAAATTTATATTGTTCCATTTCTTCATTATCAAACTGGTCGAGATTCGCTTAAAGGTAAGTCATGTTACTTTAAATAATTTTATTTTTTCTTTAAAAAATTAAAATGGATTTTCATTTGCTTTTTGGTTTCCATTTTGGAGATATTTTTTGTTTTATATGGTGCATGCGAAGCATGAGGGATTTAATTATTCATAGAAACGCCTTTTGTGCATGAAATTCCAATTTAATTCCTAGCCACAGGGTTTTGGTCTGCACAATATATATTTATCCTCTTCAATTCTATATCATGCTAAAAGACAAAACAAATGTTTTTGTCCTATGAGGCAGTGAGATAAACTTTGTAATATTAAAACAATTCATGCGATCCACGCTTGTCTGAAAAAATAATAACGCAGTACGAAGCGAAAAAATGGGCAAAATACAAGATCGCAATAGAATTTCAAGAATTGATAATCATCACTCATTACATCTGAGCTAATATAGAGAAATTTTACTAACAACTTTGTCAATACTGAAGTTGGATAGAAGAATTGAAAAACTCCATATACAGTAATTTTTATTATGAAAGTTGTCTATGATATAACGTAAGAGGACAATAATCTCTTTCTATGGCATAGTGATTAGTTACGAATTCATAAAGGAACAAGAGATTAAGAAAAAAAAAAAAGTGAATTGATCAATCAATACTTATAAGTTTACGAGTAAGCGAACAGAGAGGAATTTTATTAACAAATTTGTTAATTTCTAAGACTGTTATATGGATGGCAACAAGGTTGGGACAATCATTATCATCCCTGCCCCCACCGTGGATTTTCGAAAATCGGGAAGGGTGGGGCGGGGTATTAGAAAAATTCATATCTACCGTCTATTTAATTGATTAATTATTCTTAAATATTATTTTAATCTTTTAAATATAATTTAAATTGAAAAATAATGTAATATAATATAATAAATGAATTTGGGAGGAGTTTCGAGAACGTAAAGTGAGGATCATGTTTTTCGTCCTCGTCCTATTTACTATTTCGGGCTGGAATTTCCTGTCGAATGCCGCATTCGAAAGGAGGCAATGTGAGGCGGGGTAGGGACGAAAAATCTTATCATCCCTTGACTATTGTACTTTGAATTGATAATTGAAAAACTCCAATTCTTTGATTTTTATTTATCCAAAGACCAAGAAAATTAAAACCCAAATCTTGAGTTTTAAAGACTTCTAATAATATTAAAGACACGCCATAACTCTAATTAGTTAAAGTTAACATAAAATAATGAAATAAAGCGATTATTAACATGAATCATTTAATTTATTTGTTTATCATTAAAATAAAATTAACATAAGCTATCATAACATACACAATCTATGATGTAGTTGAAATATGAATTATTTAATTTATTATTTTTAATAGGAATCAATTTTTTTTTTTTTTTTAACTCAACCATAAACATTTCATTAAAAGATATGGTTTCAAATAGTGGAAGATAGAAAAACCGGCATACAATCATCCAGTGTAATATATCAGCAATATGAAAAGAGAAAGACTCGAGTTCATGGGCCATTTTATTCCAATTCCTAGGAATCATTTTGTAAGTAACATAATATAAGAGCATCGGGGCATGGCAAGGATTAGGATGCGTGTTATACAAGTTCTTGATTGACAATTGAATTAGAAGATATGGGACCCACAACTTTTCAACACACAATTTATCGATTTTTATCAAAATTTACTAAAAATCTGATTTTAATATCCACCAAATAGATGCTTAAAATAAATCATCCTAAGAATGATGTGCTCAATTTGGTCGCATGAGAGTGTGATTGTACAACGCATTTCTTAGCATCAATGTACAATTTACATAATAGGATGAATTCATGTAATTATGTAAACATACCTACTTTGTTAACACTTGTACCAATAAATTGCACAATCAGTCCCTAACTTATTGTCTCGGTTCTTAACCTTTCACTACAGATGCATAATTAATTCTCAATAAGAAAAACCTTCCAATCTCGGTTAACTTCAAGAGTGTCTAAATTTTGAAAGTGCAGCATGCATGAGGGCCCGACAGAAATTTAACGAAGATATAAATTGTTTTTATTATTATTCAAGATCAATCTTGCAACCATGATGAAATTTTAATGACCAACTTGTTCTTTTTAAAGGTCGTGGACTAGCTTCCTACTAGGGCAATCAATTAGGGATCAAAATGCAATTTCCCTGAAAAGTTGCCAGTCCCTACCCATTATATAATGCAAAATAAGAAATTATTTAATATGTTGCATTACTTTGCATTATATATTATAGTGTGTGTGTGTGTATTTATATATGCTTCAACTAATGCTTCTATAGAAATTCTGTAAAATCAGTTTCTACTTTCTATTACCCCTTAGCCAATATACTCTTGAATTTATCCTAAACCATGAGCTGGTGGTTTAACAGATCCATCAATGCTTGTAAACAGGCATGTATTTCTTTTTGATTCATATAATAACATTTTTTTCTTATCGGGTCCGAAAAATTGAAACGACATAGAGAAGATTAACGATATTTTTTTTTCTATAGGATGATTTAATTTCCTCTTTTATGTCCCTTGTGTGGTTTTCCTTAACTTTTTCTCATGATTTGCAGAAGAAATTTCAAGAAAATGGAGTTGAACAACAACAGAATGGAGTTGTCCAAAGTTACAAGAGTGTGGCCCTAATAGTTGGTGTCACGGGCATAGTTGGCAGCAGTTTGTCTGAGATTCTTCAATATCCCGATACTCCAGGCGGCCCGTGGAAGGTCTACGGTGTGGCCCGCCGCCCCCGGCCAACGTGGTTAGCCAAAAGCCATGTTGAATATGTCCAGTGTGATGTTTCAAACACAGAAGAAGCAATTTCCAAGATTTCTCCTCTAACTGATATTACTCATATTTTCTATGTTTCTTGGATGGGAAACGAGGATTGTAGCATGAATGCTGTCATGTTCCAAAACATCCTTAATTCAGTCATACCAAATGCTCCAAATCTCCAACATATTTGTCTCCAAACTGGAAGCAAACACTACATTGGACTGTTTGAAACAGATACACCAGACACACACGACACACCATATACCGAGGACCTGCCTCGACTGAAGCAACCGAATTTCTATCATAATCTCGAAGACATACTCTACGAAGAAACCGCGAAAAAGGGCTTAACCTGGTCGGTCCACAGGCCTGCACTAGTTTTCGGGTTCTCCCCATGTAGCCTGATGAATATTGTTAGTACACTTTCTGTTTATGCTGCAATTTGCAAGCATGAGAAAAAGCCTTTAGTATATCCCGGATCAAAGGCTTCGTGGAATTGTTTCGTGGATGCAGCAGATGCCGAGTTGGCTGCTGAACATCAGATATGGGCTGCTGTCGATCCAAACGCGAAAAATCAGGCTTTCAATTGTACTAATGGAGATCTTTTCAAGTGGAAACATATATGGAAAGTTTTGGCCAATCAATTCGACTTGGAGATGGTGGGATATATCGAAGGAAACGAGCAAGTTAGCATGGAGGAATTGATGAAGGATAAGGACTCGGTGTGGGACGAGATTGTGAGAACGAACAATTTGACGCCTACTAAGTTGAAGGATATTGCTGCATTTTGGTTTGCTGATATTGCATTTCTGCTTGAGAATGTGCTGAGCAGTACGCACAAAAATAGGTTGCATGGTTTTATGGGATTTAGAAATACTTATACATCATTTGTTTCTTGCATTGATAAAATGAGGGCTTATAGGTTTATTCCTTGAAGGAGTGTGTGTTTTGTACTTGATTTGATGATGCTTTGTGTTTTGCATGTCCACCACCAAACAATTCTATCAAAACAATGGTGTTAACCTATTTTAATGTAGTATTTGTGGATTGTTCTATAGTTATTAAACTAAACTAGCATAAACAATAGTCGGATCTCAATTAGCATAAATGTTCCATTCAACTTTATTCGAAACTACTCGATATTTTACACACGGTACTCATATATAAACATGCTCTCAAGTCAACTAGAACTGAACACGAAAACTTTCAACTAGCAAGGAATTGGGTTTTTTCGTAGGTTTAATGTACAGATCGTCACTAAATATTTTACGAAATTCTATGTTGGTTAATAAATTTCAGTTCTTTCAACTTCAAGTTAGTTACTAAAATTAAAATTTGTTATAATTTAATGCCTTTATCTCTGTACATTAGCTTGACTAACAGAAAAATTGACATGGTAGTCTAGTTATATGTTTACTATATTGCCAAGTAGACTGTCACATTAGTTTCTTCGTTAGTAAAACTAACGAATATGAACTGGATGGCCAAATTGTAACAAAAGTTTACAAGTACATGAAACTTTGCTAAAAACAGAAACACTTTTGGCCCCAAAGTACATGCCAAAAGCAGGAATTCGATACATTTGAAGTAAAATGATTAAGTTAATAAACATAAAAAAGTGCCACGAGTAGCAAGATCCTCAGTTGCAAACATATTTTCATATCTGCAGCATATGCTGATACACAATCCCAGCGCTCAGGAATGCTCGACTTGGGGACAGGATTACTGCTCAAAGTTGGTTCCCCGTCGACTATGGAAGAATTACCTGGCTTTGAATTTAGAGGAACTCCGCTGACTTTCGGAGGCAATGGCACAAACAAATCATTCGACACAGAAGGTGGTGGCATCAGGACTGACACTGGACTAGCCGGTGGCTGATTTAGAACCTGCACTGGAAGCCCTGGTGGGGGGAGCTCAGTAAACGAATCTAAATCCAAAAAAATCATATCAGAATCGATAAAAATAGTTTTTATTATGTCAAAAAAAGTCAAATGTTCAGAACTTACCGTGACATTCAGAAGGCGTTGATATGTAGCAGTTCGACAAGAGAACTGAAATCTTGGAAACCAAGAGAGGATTAGAAGGGCCTAAGAAGGAGCAGAAGCAATAATAGCCAGCTTGAACCACCTGATTAAGGTTTACACAACAAGAAACGAGAGAGAACGGAGTTTTCCCCGAATCCATGCAATGCTGAAGGTCTATTCCCCCAAAAGAACATTCTTGCCCATGGCAATTCACCATTGAGGTGCATAAAGAAACAAGAAATGTTATATTCCAAATAAACTTAAAGAAATCCATTCCTATTTTCCCTTCAAATGTTGGTAATTATGTCCAAATGAGTCTTCCAAGAAACTTTATTAACATTTTTGACACAAGAATGACATTTATTCTGTGCATTTTGCAAGTTTATGACCTACCCTCAGTTCATCAAAATCTTACCTTCTGTCTATCTACCAAAATCAATTAATTTTGTTGGGAACAAATATCATACATTTAGAATTTAGTCTTTCTTTTATATGCATGCATATGACTCAAGTCAAAACTCATTTTGTCAAATTCATGAAATAAGAGTGGTTAAACTGTTTGTATAGTGCTCTATATGACTCTATCAAACTTTGAGCCTTTTTTTCCCCCTTTTTTTCTTAATTTTATTCAAATCTATAGTTATTAATGTATCTTCATCACCTTTGCTAGTTCCCCCGATTAACCCAACACTCTAAATTTTTGTAAGGTTAGGTGTTACTCCAGTATTGTAGGAGGCACACGTGGCAAGATAGGGCACCTTAATTGAACCGAATCAATATCATATCAATTAAAATTCCTAAACAATCTTCTCCAAGGCTTTGTCCTAGCTTAAACTTTATTTTGGGTCGGGATAATACATTATTAACGATCCATCTTGACCAACATGTCTCGTATCTTTCTCTTTATATATGCAAGTAATTGGCATAAGATAAGCAACCGAACTACTAGCCAAATTCCTTTTCACTTGTCTCCCCTGCAAAAGTCATTTTATATTTTATAATTCTGGCTAGTGATTTGATCATCGGATTCAAACAGTTGCATTGAAGGCCTTTGCCTCTAATGGGATGTCATTGTGCAGGAGACATGTACATGAAGGGGAAGGTAGCCACGAGACAGTAACAGTCTCTAATGGGATGTCATTGTGCAGGTGACATGTACATGAAGGGGAAGGTAGCCACAAGACATTAACAGCTTGATCCTATCGGATTTTGAGGTCAACAAATAAGAAAACATGCCCCTGGACGGCTTGTGCGAGGCTAAACATGACACTGGACCAAACGAATTTTTCATTTTTATATTTGATTAACTTTAAAAATAATAACAAAAAGAAAGATTAGGTGAACTGTTGGCAGAGAGCAAAAAGCTCTATGCCATGCCACAAGCAGATCCCTGCAAATTCCTAAAGATGCTTGTGAAGTTTGTACAGTGCCATTCAAACTGCATCTCCACAATGGTTTAGGCGGGCTAGAAAGGAGGATCAGCCTATGAAACGTTCCATGTCAGTGTGTCCTAGACGGCCGGGGCAGCCTGACCCAAGTGCGCAACCTAGCCTTTATTCCGAAACATCAACCTATCCAGTTAGAAAATAGGTTACGGAGTTGAACCTCTTGAAACCACAACCTTGCCCTAAATTTTCCAAACAAAATAATAATTAATAATAATTGAAGAACAAAAAAAAAGAAAAAAAGAAAAAGCAGTTTTATGAGTAAAAACACACTTCTTCAACTAACATCGGTAGCTAGAAGTACAATTTCATTATTCCTCAATAGCTTCGCAAATTATCTGATATCAATAATAATGCAACAAGAATTACTACATGTCGTATGTTGGTATACAATACTGAAAATTACTGCACAAGACAACAAGCAACTTTTTTATTTTATTTTTTATCTTCTTCAGTCCTGTCCGATGAGACATTCAACTGACAAATTAAACATCACTTATGTTACCCAATAATTCACTTGAATATACGCACTCATGTGCAATCTTCCGTCCAAGAGTACAAGAAAATTGACCATTAATACAAACAAGAAGAAACAATGAACACAAGGACTATTATTTTTTGAATTGCTGTACATTCCACCAATCAATATTACAACAACGCGAAGAAACTGCAGCTCGGGAAGTGTGGAACATCATCTGGCAAGTGGAATTAATCTAGTTTCAGACTTCTCTATCGAATTCAAACCTGAATAGAGGTAATCTACTAGTCCTGAAAATCCTACATAATACAACATAATTGATACAAAAAAACTGATTCACAATGAAGAGACGAGATGAGGGAGGTGTGTACATGGTGTACCTGGAAAAGTTACTGCTCAATTCTGAGTACATAATTTAGTTATGAGCAAAATATTGCTAAAAATAGAACATAATGCATATGTATATCACTTGATGCCATAAAGGATAACCCCAAAACCTCTTAACTTTTTCATCCCATATCAACCGATCAATAGGAATGAAAAAGGAATTAGCTCCTCCTCAGACTGCACGCAGTGCCAAAAACTGCAGTATAAATAAAGTAAAAGCATGAGAAAGTAGACATTTCTATGCATGTTATTTGTTATTATCAACAGAACCCTATAGCAAAGTTTTATGCGAAATTTAGGCTCTAAAACATAATTGGTTTAAGAATTGCATAGTGAGAAACAAATATCTGAAACATGTATAGCAATATAGTAACTCAAGCATGTACAGGAAACTTCAAGGAACACAACTGTTTCTTCTCTTCACATGTAAAACAATACGATTCCACATCGGTGTCCACATCAATGTAGTGAACTTGCTAATTATCTGTTCCTTATTTCTTTTGGGTGCTTTTCAAAAGGTTATGGAGATGGGAGAGGGTGGGTGAAAGAGATGATGTTCCTTTTTTTCTTTATTTTTTCTTTATTTTTTGTTTATTTGAACTTGAAATTTTTATTTTTTTCGTCAAATTTAGGCCTTGTTTGGCCCCATTTTCTAAAGCTCATTTTTTTCCCAACTCATTATGAGTAAGAAGCATTCAACATGTACACCACATCCAAGCAATCATCCGAAATTAAGGATTGCTGCAGGGTTGATGAAGACTATCCACATGATCAACAAAGCTGTCTGTATAGAAGAAAAGGTGGTGGAATTGTTGGTGCTCTCAAAGATGAAACCAGGAATTTCAAAATTTAGAGAGCAAAAAGAGGGGTGCAGGGCTAGAAATTGCAAGGAGTGTAAGACCGGCACATCCCAGTTCGATCCACCATGATCAACAATTGATCCAAGTCAAGCTCAAGACTGTATTCCCCAGCACTTAATAGGAGCCAAGCCATTCTTATAACATTTAAAATCTTTAATTTTTAGTTATTGCATTGCATAGAGAAAATAGGACTGCGTTATACACTTAGGCCCGTTGACCAAGTTAAAAACAATTTGTAGCTATGCGATCGCAAGGCACTAAGGGAAGCAAAAGCATATGCAACATTGTTCCTCGAGCAGAATTGAAACTTGACGTATGTGGAAAAAAAAATCCAGTTTATTATGATCCAAATGATGACAATATCATGCACCCTCAAAATGTCGACAAATTTATTTCAGATGAATGCTGCAACACAAAGGAGAAAAATATGTACAACAGGTCCTAAACCAAATATTGATAACTCAAAGAAATAAAAGTTTATCCAAGTCAACAGAAAGAACAACAGCATGCATTTTAAAACTTAAAATTTACTTCTAGCGAATGAATAACGTAAAAGTGAAAAATGACTATCAGATTGAAAGGAAAAACTACAATTATCAGGCTCACCAATCAAGCAGAGGAGGAGAATAATGGAGAAAATGATTTGAACGGATCGACTGTACTGCATATGATATTGGGACCTCCGAAGTAGTCTCTGGATGGTACCAGACCAACCATACAGTTGCTTCTCATAATCATCACATCCATCAAGGCAACTTTTATTCCTTTCACAGACTGCTTTGATATTCTTCATAGAAAATGTAGAATCTGTCACGACTAGCACAATACAACTAACCAGAAACAATTAAAGACATTTGAAGACCGATTCAGATATAACCAAGGAAAATCACATACTTTGGTCAAATTTTGAGATCGAGGTAACATTGTATCAGCTTCTTCATGGCAGTCCGAAATCTTTAACTTCCTGTATCCATTCTTTGACCACTTCAAATGAGACATAGAGGATTCCATGGTATTTAAAAATCCTGAAAAACTGGGTATCTTTCTAGGCGGCGGATCAGGTTTTAGATTGGATGAACTATGAGGTAAAGAATCATCAGCAACTGCAATCTTCCAGGAACCAATGTCAGCACCAGCACTAGCTGTCCTCCGATGTTGCTGTAACTTCTCTTCCTTAGACTCCACCTGACTCAATGCCACCAAGTGAGACGAACTCATGCACTCTGGCATTGACTGTTTACCAGTCCCTTCTGAGTTTTCTGATACTCGGCCATGAACCTTTTTGGAGATTTTATCTGTGAAAGTTGATGATGGTCCTGAAAGAAACAGCGCAAGCTCTTTGTGTTCTCCTTCATCTAATTGCAGCCAGGGCAATGGTGGTTTGCCCTGAGAGACTGCCATTTCTTTTAAAGAGCTTTCAACCTTTGACAACTGACTCTCTATAGCAATTATGAAATCTCCATGCCTTTCTTTTGCATCATTAGCTGAATTCAAACTAGTATAACTCGACCTAACAGCGTGCTCAAATTGCTCCAACTGCATTAATCAAGCACGTCAACAACCATTTCATAATTACGTAGTAGGATAATGCTTTAAACATAAATTTTCCTCTATAAAAATCAAAACTCAATAATATTCGAATGTGATTTATTTAAATATGTGGCTATATAATATGTGTGTCAATAAATTTCACTTAATGTAGGTAAACTACCTGCCATTTAGCGGTGCCAAGGGCTGTTTGGAGATCTCTTTTGAGTTCAACCGCATTCCAAGCCCCAGAGGTGTCCTTTCTTGCATGAATCCAAGTTCTATAAGTTGATTCCATCCTGCAAAAAGTATCACAGAAGTTAATATTGTTATACTATAGAACTCCATTTATTTATTTCTTTATTTTTATTTTTATTTTTTTATAGGAAATCACGCCATAAAACTTAGATCATTCAAGCAAACCGAAATTTAATAAATTTCGCAAAAGCACAATTTACATTCAGGAAATATCGATTCAAAGCAAAATTTTGAAATAGACGTTCGTATACCTGTCGGTCGATTCCTGAACCTCTTCAGCAGCAGAAAAATAGGGATCTTTTTCCCATCTATCGAAATTTGATGCCATTTTCCCAAAGAGATGCAGAGTTTTGAATTAAAAATACAAATTTAGATCCAAAAAAAACACCATTTCACACAGAAATACGAAAATGAGGAAAACAGCCCTAGCAATTTCGCAATGATGCCTATTACAAAATAAATATCTAGGAATGAAAATTTATAAGGTTTACTTGTTTCTAGACATAGTTCAACAAATGAAAACCATAAATATCGAATTTAGAAAATAATAGCAGAAATGTATATTGCCCTGGATTTTGGTATATATTAACGGAAGTTTGAGATTTGGCGTGCGGTCGCGGTTAATTTTCGAGATATCAACGTTCTAATAATTAAATAAGAGAAAATTACAGATTTAATCCCTAATTTTTAGTGTGCCTGCGGCTGTTATTAATCTAACCTTTCAAATTTTGACTTTTTAATCTTATCATTTTGTGACCCTATTGCATAAGTCCCTTTATAACAAAAAAAAAAAATTAAAAAATGACGCAATCATACTCAATTCATAGATGTGCGGGACTATTCAATTAGGCTAGAAAAATTATTTTCTCGTGCGGATTCCGCGATAAATTATTTTTATAAAATTAGTTGTCTGTTAATTTTTTAGACTTTGGATTTACTAATATGTCTACCACCTAGAATCTACAATAAGTAGACCGTAATTATCGCAAAACGTCCCTTCCTTTGAAGGTTTTTGTGGAGAACGTCCCTACCTTTGAAGGTTTTTGGCGCAGAACGTCCCTACCTTTGAAGGTTTTTGGCGCAGAACGTCCCTACCTTTGACATTCATTGCGCTGAACATCCTTTTTACTAATTTTTAACATAAAATGACCATTATACCCTCCTATATAAATAAAACAAACAAGAAAAAAAATAAAGAATAAATTGCAATATGCTCCTAAACTTTTTTAAAAATGCAAATCAGTTCAAAAAAGTGGCAATTTTTTGCCCTTTTTTTCCGCCCAAATGCGTCCAAATTCCGATGGCTGGAGCCGCCGGACGTTAACACCTGTCAACAGCCCTCCAATTCCCCCTTCAATTACCACCCAACTACTCCCAATTTCAGAATTAATGCTCAAAGTTCACTGTCCTCAAATCTAAAAATCGACGGAAATTACATTCCGACCACCCCCATGATCGGAACTCATCTCCTATCAATTGTCTATCACCAGACGACCACACACATACCAACAATTTACAACAAACATCAACAAAAAAAGAAAAAAATTTAATTGCATGCCAGATTCTTTGCCAGTGGTCCGCGACCATAGGTCAAAGGGACGACACCGGAATCATCCAAGTTCATTGAGCAGAGCAATAGCCACTACTGCATTATTTTCAGTTACAAATTGAACCTATTGTGGATAAGTGTTTTAGATGAATTGCCCACATGGCTGAGGTCGTCGGGTGTGGGCAATCGGAAGGTGGTGGTCCAGGATCCTATTGCTGGCCGGAGGTGCGACTTCCAACAATTTGTCCATTTTTCGAGTAGCTGATTTTGCTTGCTGATTTCTGCCGGATTATTAGATAATATGGGGAATTCTTGGGATGGAATTGTAGAGGATGTTAAGGAGATTGTGTTGGTACCAATGTCTGGAGGTTGTGGCGGTGTAGAAGAGTAGATGTCGTCATCAGACGATGGAGGTGGTGGAGGGAGGTGGAGGAGAAGAGAGTGTGTGTTTTTGTTATTTTTAATATTTTCATAAATTTTGGACTAATTTTCATTTTTAAAAAGTTTAGGAGCAGATTGCAATTTATTCTTTATTTTTCTTTTCTTTTCTTTATTTTTTTATTTATATAGAAGGGCATATTGGTCATTTTATGTTAAAAATTGGTGAAAATGACTTTCAGCACAAAGAATATGAAAGGTATGGACGTTCTGCGGCAAAAAACTAAAGGTAAGGACGTTTTCTACAAAAACTTTCAAAGATAGGAACGTTTTGTGCCAATTACCCATGATTAAAATGAGTAATATGCTAATTCTTTTGGAAAACGTGACAATGAGCTCAAAACAACATATATTGTTGTTCATAATCAGTCTTTACAAATACTCTACTTCATTGCCAAATAAAAAGCGTGCTTTCAGAGAAAAAGTGATGCAGTCGTGACTCAATTCATATATATATGTAGGACTATTCGAAACATGGGCTGATGGACGTGTGCTGGCGTAAAGACTAAGCAAGCTATTTTCTTTAGTGGAGATTTTACAAAACTATTTTCTTGTACGGATGTCACGGCAAACTATTTTTATATAACTGGTTGAATTTGTTAATTTTTAAGATTTAGGACTTATTAGTCTCCGTCTACCATCTACAATCAACAATATATAAAATGAATAGTATCCCAACTTTATTGAAGAATACCACACTACCACGTATACTATCTATCAACAATGCTCGCAAATAATATTATTCTGTTGTAAATAGTAAGTTTATTCGTGAATGGCAATTGTACTCCTACAGCCCTAGAAATTATTATCATGCGTATCTATATTCATTTCCTATAAATATAGGATTTTGATTCTCATTATAATACACGCAAGTCTATTGACTTTTATTCTCTCTTCTTTTTTTTTCTTTTTTCACAACACGTTATCAACACGATTTCTTTTCAAAAAAGGCTCATTTTTATAACGAAATGAATTCCAGCAATGTGATTACGTGAATTCTTTTTTTTACATTAAAGAATGGTGGCCAAACCATTCGATCAATTTTGGTAACCTGATTCCCAAGTCTACTGTTTGCGCTCCATTTATGTGAATATTGTGAATATCTTTAACCTAATCATTGCTATCACATTTAATAGTGGGCTGGAATTTGCATAGAACTTTGTATATACGTATGTACATAATCTCATTCGCTGAATCGGATATTCGGAATCAACTTCGGTAACAATTTTAATGGTGGACGGTAATTAATTATTTGTCATTTGTGATTATATAACTATTATATATGAAATTGATTAATCGATTTAGAATAGTTTATCAAAATAAATTATTTTGTTAATTAATATATTAATTTGATGTTTGCTATTTGTAAATCCAATCAATTTTTAGATTTTTTTTTTTTTTTTTATATTCTGGAATTGATACATATCGTGTTGTTGCTTCTAAAGAAGCACAAACATTTAAGTTCCATATTGTATTAAAGTATTTCTTGCTCTCGAATGGCATAATTTTATAAGATCTAGTATATTTTATTTTGCTCCTGATGAGTAGATAAATTATTGTTGCTCCTGAAGTAGCACATTATTATTAATATTCTATTTAGATTTTACTTGCTCTTGAAGAGTATAATTAAATAAAATAAATTGTGTTTTAACTCGTGAAAAATAAATTTTTATACAATTTATTATTTCTAATAATAATATGTTATTGCTCATGAAGAGCATGACACTNATAGCTCCTGAAGAGCATAAAACTCTGATTCCAATATTGCTCTTGAAGAAGCAAATATATGGCTCCTGAAGAGCTAATATTTCGAAATAATAGTTCATTGTTGTCCATGAAGTTGCACAACATTATAATTAATATTTCAGAAGAATATTACTTGCTTCTAAAGAGCATGTATTATAATTTTCAATATTTCAGAAAAATATTAACATATTGCTTTTGAATTAGAAATAATAAATACAATGTGCTCTCGAAGTATCACAAGTTTCAAAAATGTATCGTTTTGAATTCATGTTTATCCCTAAAGGACAACATGTAATGAATGTCATGAGGACATTGATTAATTTGATTACTTGAATGATATATGATTATATAATATTTAATCATATTTTTTGAAATTAAATAATTGAATTATATCTTATATTGAATAAGAAGTTCAATTTGATTTTATTGTTTGACACGATCGGTTGAACCACCACTAGATCAATAATGATGCGAAATTAAAAATGGTAATGGATATTCAACGAAATACCAGAAGATTCTTCGATCCAATTATTTCCTATATATTATTTGTTCTCTTTATCGATAATTGATCATTATACATCAATAATTAAAATAGGTACTGAATTTCCTATATTTCTGAAAATTAATTAGGGTGATAAATGGGGTTCCGTTACCCATCACGTTAATCATCTAGATATTGTTTGTATCTAACATATTTGATACAAATACTAAATGATTGCATGGTGTTTGCAACATGAAGTTTGCGAAAATATTGCTCAACTTATGAGCATAATTTTCAGATTATACAATCAAGACGGTCTGTCTTGTTAACGCTAGTGATACTAAATCTCAACATTTTAATAAGTGTTAGTTGAGATGTTATAAATGGTTTAACATTATTTTTTGTTAAACGCCTCCAATTAATTTGGTTGAGAACAAAATACTTTCAATTTCTGTTTAGAGAATGCATCATACCAATAACAAGTTCTCTATGTTATGATTAGTTTATGGTTAGAGCTTGATTTCTTAGTCTAATTGTTTGATAGTGCAATATATGTACAATTAATCCACAACATTGCATTGAGATGGAAACTAAAGAATGTTGAGAATAAATGTATAGTATGAACCATTATCTCAAATGGGTGATATTTTATAAGTTAGAAAAAATGATTGTCAATTTGATTTGACAATTCTTTCAGTAACAGAGGCGAATTAAGAAATTAGAAATATTGTACAAATGCATCATTATCTAAATTCTCATAGAAGATAATTCGAACCAAAAGTTCGGAGGATAACTCATTTAGATATATTTACCGACCAAAGAGATTAACAATCTCACACATCAATTTTAAATGCTTAAACTCGAATTGTTTCCTAAAAGGACAATTCGTTAATATTTGATAAATTTTTGACACGTCTGAAACGTAATGATATTTGATTCTATTACAAAATCCTCCAAACAAAAATGAAGCAATTGGTAAAGATGATCTTATTAAGGATGCATATACTCTTAATGAGTATAACATATTATAAATCTCTAGAAGAGGTTCATGTACTTGAAATAATCAAACTTGAGATATCTCAATAAATTATATCATTATGTGAAAAGAAAACGTTTTCGACAACATTTTTGTGCATATTGTACCACTTCATATAGCGAGGATATTGAAACAAATGTATTGAAGTATATCAATCGAAGTAATGATTGGGCAAATAAAAGGATGTATGTGGTATAATCGTCTTAGCGAATGCTTGTTGAAGGAATGCTATAAAAATGACGATATCTGTCCATGTGTTTTCATAAAGAAAATAAATATTGAATTTGCAATTGTGGCAATTTATATTGATGACTTAAATTTAATTGGAACTTTTGAAGAGCTCACCAAAATTGCAAATTATTTGAAAAATGAATTTGAATTGAAAGATTTGAGAAGAAACTAAATTTGTTTCGAGTTACAGATTAAACATTTCCCATAAGGGTTATTTGTTCATCATCTACATATACTGAAAAGTTTTGAAACACTTTTATATGGATAATGCACATCCATTGGCATCACTTATAGTTGTTCAATCACTTGATGTGAAAAATGATTATTTTCGTCTACTTGAAGATGGGGAAAGGATTCTTGATCTTGAAGTACCGTAACTTAGTACAGTTGTAGTGTTAACTTATCTTGTAAACTATATTCAACCCGACATAACTTTTTTCTGTAAATCTCCTTACAAGATATAGCTCTACACCAATACAAAGACATTGAAACTGTGTTACATATTTTTCGTTACCTAAAGGGTACTATTGATTTGGAATTATTTTATTCTCAAAATTCGAGATCTGTTTTAGTAGGATATGCAAATGAAGATTATCTCTCCGACCTACACAAAGAAAAATCACAAATAGGATACATGTTTACACATGAAGGAACAACTATATCATTAAGATATGTGAAGCAATCCTTGACAGCAACATTCTCAAATCATTCTAAAATTATTGCAATCCAAGAAGCAGACCAAGAATGTGTATAGTTGAGGAACATAACACATTATATACAAGCATCATACAGATTAATTTCAACAAAAGATAGTCCAACAATTTTGTATGAAGATAATGCTGCTTGTATTGCACAACTCAAAGAAAGTTATATCAAATGTGACATGACGAAACATATTTCTCCAAAATTCTTTCATACAATCGACCTTCAGAAAAATGGCAACATCAATATTCAACAAATTCGTTCAACTGATAATGTGGCTGATTTATTTACAAAAGTACGTAAACATCTACATTCAAGAAATTGATTTACAAGATTCGAATGAGTCGACTCAAAGATTTTAGTGATCAACATCAGGAGGAATAGCTGTACTCTTTTTCCTTCGTTTAGATTTTATCGTAATGGATTTTTCTAGCAAAATTTTAATAAGGCAGCATTTATCTTTAATACTCCAAAATAACTGTACTCTTTTTCCTTCGTTTTGATTTTTTTATCTCATTGGGTTTTTATCAAACAAAGTTTTTGGGTTTTCCTAGCAAGATTTTAATGAGGCAGCATTTATCTTTAATACGCCAAAATAACTGTACTATTTTTCCTTCGTTTGATTTTTTTTTTGTCCGATTGAGTTTTTATCAAACAAGGTTTTAACGAGACGGATATTTTGTAATGTAATATTCAAGGTGGAGTGTTGTAAATGGTAAGTTTATCGGTGAATGACAATTGTGCCCATGCAACCCTAAAAATTATTACCATATATGTCTCTATTCTTTCCCTATAAATATAGAGTTTTGGTTCTCATTATAATACACACAAGTTTATTGGTTTTTATTCTCTCTTCTTTTTTCTTTCTTTTCACAACATATTCTACATTATTATCAAGTAAAAAAAAAGTGTGCATAGGTGATAAACATTGGTTTTCTCATTTTTACCTTACAATTTTTATTTTTTATTTTTTTGTCAAGAATTTTTTTATTAAATCTTCCTGATTTACATTTAAAGCATTTACTCATGCATTAAATTATTATTCTAATGTATATATAGAATTCCATTTACTCACATTTTCATTTGGTATAAGAAAAGAAGAAAAAACTAAAATTCGCGGACCATTGCTTAAAAACATTTTCATTTGGCAAAAATAAAGTTTTTTAGCCCGTTTGATTGTGTACATTTAGACTAATCTATTGTTTATGTTTATGTTGACCTCGCTTCTCGTACAGATGACATGGTCAACAGATCTTTGTTCCACTCACTTACCATTTCTCCTACATGCTTGGACAAACCATTAGAACATGTGACTTTCTCTAATGGATGGAGAGGCTGCTGCGAGCACTCGACTGTTAAGTTAGTCTTTTAGTGAAGAAGTATTTGAGTGTAGTACGTACTAAAGACGTGAAACACGGGACGTTTTGAATGCCGATGTAGGGAGAACAAATAAAGAGATAGCAATATTAAACTTAAGTGTATAAAATTGCATTTCATTCAAATAACATTAATTGTGAGCTTTTATAGTTGATGAGATGGAATGGCAATCCTTGGAAGAAGAGACATGTGACCTCATCGTAACGATCGAGACGTCTTGTCATAGGCATTATTTTGTCAATCATAGGCTCAGGTGTATTCAATGTTTTTGACCATTAGTCACCTCCTACGTCATAGGCCTGGCATGTAAGGACTACACTTGATAAATTAACGTAGTAGAGTGACTTTTGCAGAGATGTTACATTAATCAATCATGAAATATCTCGTGTAGAAGATATTTTAGGAAACGTACCTCATACTCTTAGAGGTCATTCGCCTCGATTTAGTACTGCAACACTTCATTCATCTCGTCTTGTCCATGGAGGTTCAGACTCTACATGGGGGTTCGACGAATTACATCACTTCAATTAGTGAAGAGCCTCACCTTGTGTGACATCCCGAAATTTTCTAGAAATTTTAGGAACTTAATTGAATTGATAGTGTAAATTATGAATGAATTATAATTAAAATAATATTATGGGTATTGGAAGTGCAATTTTATTAAAAATAAAATAATTGCAAATCTACCCAAGGACCAAATGTGCAATTTCATTAACAAATAAAATTTTAACATCTTTCTCATGGGGCTAAAAGTGCACATGTATAATATCATCAACAAATAGAAACTTGACATTTTTATCCTAGGAG
>OU503046.1:20836639-20861609 GCA_912172775.2 Fraxinus pennsylvanica
AAATATTCCAAATGAACAAAGATCGCATAGTTCAACAAATGAAAACGATAAATATCGAATTTAGAAAATAATAGCAGAAATGTATATTGCCCTGGATTTTGGTATATATTAACGGAAGTTTGAGATTTGGCGTGCGGTCGCGGTTAATTTTCGAGGTATCAACGTTCTAATAATTAAATAAGAGAAAATTACAGATTTAATCCCTAATTTTTAGTGTGCCTGCGGCAGTTATTAATCTAACCTTTCAAATTTTGACTTTTTATTTTGTGACCCTATTCCATAAGTCCCTTTATAACAAAAAAAAAAAAATTAAAAAATGACGCAATCATGACTCAATTCATAGATGTGCGGGACTATTCAAATAGGCTAGAAAAATTATTAGAAAGCAATTACCCAGGAGTAAAATGAGTAATATGCTAATTCTTTTGAAAAATGTGACAATGAGCTCAAAACAACATATATTGTTGTCCATAATCAGTCCTTTCAAATACTCTACTTCATTGTCAAATAAAAAGCGTACTTTCAGAGAAAAAGTGATGCAGTTGTGACTTAATTCATATATATATGTAGGTCTATTCGAAACATGGGCTGATGGACGTGTGCTAGCGCAAAGACTAAACAAGCTATTTGTACGGATGTCACGGCAAACTATTTTTATATAAACTAGTTGAATTTGTTAATTTTTAAGATTTAGGACTTATCAGTCTCCGTCTACCATTTACAATCAACAATATATAAAATGAATAGTATCCCAACTTTATTGAAGAATACCACACTACCAAGTATACTATCTATCAACAATGCTCGCAAATAATATTATTCTGTTTTAAATGGTAAGTTTATTGATTGTACTCCTATAACCTTAGAAATTATTATCATATGTATTCATTCTCTATAAATATAGGGTTTTGGTTCTCATTATAATACACGTAAGTTTCTTGGCTTTTATTCTCTCTTCTTTTTTCTCTTTTTTCACAACACGTTATCAACACGATTCCTTTTCAAAAAAGGCTCTTTTTTATAACGTAATGAATTCCAGCAATGTGATTACAAGAATTCTTTTTTTTTTTTTTTACATTAAAGAATGGTGGCCAAACCATTCAATCAATTTTGGTAACCTGATTCCCAAGTCTATTGTTTACGCTCCATTTATGTGAACTAGGTGCAAGCAACGTGCAATGCACGTTTGCCTACTTTATATTTAATAGTTTTGTTTAAGAATTAATTTGTTATTAATAAAGATGTAATTTTTTTGGTTAATTAAATAATTAATGATGTAATGTTTATGTAATTGATAAATAATTAGATGTGTGATTTTGATGTTGTGATGTAAGTTGGTGAGATCGAAGAAAATAAGCAAAAGTTGACAAATTTGNAATCAAATTTAGTCAAAAGATGATCACAAATCAATTTCCAACCGAAAAGTTATGCTCCGATGTTTTAGTCTCATATTGAGACCTATTTTTGGCATAGAAGGTGATCGAATTGGAGAATGATGTCTGAATCAAAGTTGTAGCCAGATGAGTTAGCTTTCCAACGCATTTTGAATCGCCTCAATCGGATATCGAAATACAAAGTTATGATAAAAATATTGAAAAAAGATGCAGCTACCTGTTTAAAACAAGAAATTCCGTTACATAGTCCGTTAAAACAACAAATTCCGTTAGTTTTTCCGTTAAAAACAAGAAATTCCGTTACATAGCCACTTTTAATATATAGAAGATATTGTGAATATCTTTAACCTAATCATTGCTATCACATTTAATATTGGGCTGGAATTTGCATAGAACTTTGTATATATGTATGTACATAATCTCATTCGCTGAATCGGATATTCGGAATCAACTTCGGTAACAATTTTAATGGTGGACGGTAATTAATTATTTGTCATTTGTGATTATATAACTATTATATATGAAATTGATTAATCAATTTAGAATAGTTTATCAAAATAAATCATTTTGTTAATTAATATATTAATTTGATGTTTGCTATTTGTAAATCCAATCAATTTTTAGATTTTTTTTTATATTCTGAAATTGATACATAACGTGTTGTCTCCTAAAGAAGCACAAACATTTAAGTTCCATATTGTATTAAAGTATTTCTTGCTCTCGAATGGCATAATTTTATAAGATCTACTATATTGTATTTTGCTCCTGATGAGTAGATAAATTATTGTTGCTCCTTAAGTAGCATATTATTATTAATATTCTATTTAGATTTTACTTGCTCTTGAAGAGTACACTTAAATAAAATAAATTGTGTTTTAATTCCTGAAAAATAAAATTTTATACAACTTATTATTTCAAATAATAATGTGTTATTGTTCCTGAAGAGCATGAAACTTTGATTTCAATATTGCTCTTGAAGAGGCAAATATATGACTCATGAAGAGCTAATATTTCGAAATAATAGTTCATTGTTGTCCATGAAATTGCACAACATCATAATTAATATTTCGGAAGAATATTACTTGCTTCTGAAGAGCATGAACTATAATTTTCAATATTTCCGAAAAATATTAACATATTGCTTTTGAATTAGAAATAATAAATACAACATATAATTAATGTTATGAGGACATTGATTAATTTGATTACTTGAATGATATATGATTATATAATATTTAATCATATTCTTCGAAATTAAATAAATGAATTATATTTTATATTGAATAAGAAATTCAATTTGATTTTATTGTTTGACACTATCAGTTGAACCACCACTATATCAATAATGATGCGAAATTAAAAATTTTAATGGATATTCAACGAAATACCAAAGGATTCTTCAATCCAATTATTTTCTATATATTATTTGTTCTCTTTATCAACAATTGATCATTATATATCAATAATTAAAATAGGAATTGAATTTCTTATATTTTTGAAAATTAATTAGGGTGATAAATGGGGTTCCGTCACCCACCACGTTAATCATCTAGATATTGTTTGTATCTAATAGATTTGATACAAATACTAAATGATTACATGGTGTTTGCAACATGAGCATAATTTTCAGATTATACAATCAAGGCAGTCTGTCTTGTTAACGCTAGTGATTCTAAATCTCAACTTTTTAATAAGTATTAGTTGAGATGTTATAAATGGTTTAACATTATTGTTCGTTAAACGTTTCCAATTAATTTGATTGAGAACAAAATACTTTCAATTTCTGCTTAGAGAATGTATCATACCGATATCAAGTTCTCTCTATTATAATTGGCTTATGGTTAGAGCTTGATTTCATCATCTAATTATTTGATAGTGCAATTAATCCACAACATTGCATTGAGATGGAAACTAAAGAATGTTGAGAATACATGTATAGTATGAACCATTATTTCAAATGGGTGATATTTTATAACTTAGAAAAAATGATTGTCAATTTGATTTGACAATTCTCTCAGTATTATGAGGAATTAAGAAATTAGAAATAATGTACTAATGCATCATTATCTAAATTCTCGCAGAAGATAATTCGAACCAAAAGTTTGGAGGATAATTCATTTAGATATATTTACCGACCAAAGAGATTAACAATCTCACACATCAATTTTAAATGCTTACACTCGAATTGTTTCCTGAAAGGACAATTCGTTTATATTTGATAAATTTATGACACGCCGACACATAATGATATTTGATTCTATTATAAAATCCTCCAAACAAAAATGAAACAACTGGTAAAGGTGATCTTATTAAGGATGCATATGCTCTTAATGAGTATAACATATTATAAAACTCCAGAAGATGTTCATGTACTTGAAATAATGAAACTTGAGATGTCTCAATAAGTTATATCATTATGTGAAAAGAAAATAGAATTGAAAAAGAAAAGAAAAAGTTGTCAGCAACATTTTTGTGCGTAATGTACCACTTCATATAGCGAGGATATTGAAACAAATGTATTGAAGTATACAAATCGAAGTAATGATTGAGCAAATAAAAGGACGCATGTGGTATAATCGCCTTAGCGTTATGAACAACTTACTTCCGATATTAAATGACGATATGTCTGTCCATGTGTTTTCATAAAGAAAATAAATATTGAATTTGCAATTTTGGCAATTTATGTTGATGACTTAAATTTAATTGGAACTTTTTAAGAGCTCACCAAAATTGTAAATTATTTGAAAAATGAATTTGAGTTGAAAGATTTGAGAAAAAACTAAATTTTGTTTCGAGTTACAGATTAAACATTTCTCATAAGGGTTATTTGTTCATCATCTACATATACTAAAAAGTTTTGAAACATTTTTATATGGATAATGCATATCCATTGGCATCACTTATGGTTGTTCGATCACTTGATGTGAAAAATGATCATTTTCGTCCACTTGAAGATGGGGAAAGGGTTCTTGATCTTGAAGTACCATAACTTAGTACAGTTGTAGTATTAACTTATCTTGTAAACTGTATTCGACTCGACATAATTTTTTCTATAAATCTCCTTGCAAGATATAGCTCTACACCAATACAAAAAAATTGAAATTGTGTTAAACATATTTTTCGTTATCTAAAGGGTACTATTGATTTGAAATTATTTTATTCTCAAAATTTGGGATCTGTTTTAGTAGGATATGCAAATGAAGATTATCTCTCCGACCTACACAAAGCAAAATCACAAATAGGATACGTGTTTACACGTGAAGGAACAACTATATCATGAAGATTTGTGAAGCAATCCTTGATAGCAACATCTTCAAATTATTCTGAAATTATTGTAATCCAAGAAGCAAGCCGAGAATGTGTATAGATGAGGAACATGACACATTATATCCAAACATCATGCAGATTAATTTCAACAAAAAATAGTCCAACAATTTTGTATAAGGTAATGTTGTTTGTATTACACAACTCAGATGAAGTTATATCAAATGTGACATGACGAAGTATATTTCTCCAAAATTCTTTTATACAATCGAGTTTCAGAAAAATGGCAACATCAATATTCAACTAATTCGTTCAACTGATAATGTGGCTGATTTATTTACAAAAGTACTGTCAACATCTACNTTTTTTTTTTTTTTTTGTCATATTGAGTTTTTATCAAACAAGGTTTTAACGAGACGGATATTTTGTAATGTAACATTCAAGTGAGAGTGTTGTAAATGGTAAGTTTATCGGTGAATGACAATTGTATCCCTACTACCCTAGAAATTATTATCATATGTATTTCTATTCATTCCCTATAAATATAGAGTTTTAATTCTCATTATAATACACACAAATTTATTGACTTTTATGCTCTCTTCTTTTTTCTCTCTTTTCACAACATATTTTACATTATTATCAAGTAAAAAAAAGTGTGCATAGGTGATAAACGTTGGTTTTCTCATTTTTACGTTACAATTTTTATTTTTTATTTTTTGTCAAGAATGTTTTTATTAAATCTTCCTGATTTACATTTAAAGCATTAACTCATGCATTAAATTATTATTCTAATGTTTATATAGAATTCCATTTACTCACATTTTCATTTGGTATAAGAAAAGAAGAAAAAACTAAAATTAGCGGACCATTGCTTTACATGTAAATGGTTTAATAGTTGTTTATTAGTTGACATAATATTAATACGAAAAATTTGAACTTTAATAATTTTGAAATGAAGAAATATCTTTAGTATCCGTTTGATAGGCAAATGTGGAAATGAATTCCAATTTCATGTTAGTTGGAAAATAAAAACTCACCAAACCCATAGAAATTCGTTTTCCATTTAAATAAAGAAAATGCAGTTTAAAATAGGTGTACCTTGGAATTCTGTTTCCATTTCCATGTTACAATCAAACGGTCAAAGTGGAATTCATTTTCCTCTAATGTGACATTTTCCTTAAAAAATGTGGCAATCAAACAAGGCCTTAGTAATTTTCTTCTGAAGAAAAAAATTACTGCTATTATGAATGCCTCTCGAGTCTATATGCAGTCATTGGTTTACTGAAGTGTATAATCATTTGATATAGGATTTTGCTAGATGTACACTCAATCCATTACTAATGGAGGGGGGCCCACGCACAATAAAATATTTATAGGCCCCCCTCCATGTGAGGGGGTGTAATCCATTAGGTAATGGATTGTGTACATTTACACTAATCCTTTGATATATGTAGAAATGTATTTTTTTTAGCCCGTTTGATGGCCATTATTTGGCAAAAATAAAGTTTTGAATAGTGAATTTTTAAAGAATGTGTGGTTAAAATGTAGGAAAAAATTCTGGATTTACGTGTACAATATTTTATTGTGTGAATGTGTGGTTGAAAATGAGCATGTAGAAAAATAAGGGGATGTTCTCTTTACCGTTTTCAAGCCGTTTTCTGTTTTCGATTTTTCAAAACAGTGAAAATGCGTTCTCTTTCCTATTTTCGAAAATGCGTTTTGGAAAATGGAAAAAAAAAATACACTAAAAACTGAAAACGTCCAAAACCGCGTTTTCATTGTTTTGAAGCCAAAACACGGTATGTTTAGAAAACACGGGAAATTGCTTCTCTGAACTTATCCTCTCTCTCTCTCTCTCTCTCTCTCTCTCTCTCTCTCTCTCTCCCTCCCTCCCGGAACATAGGTCCTCTGATTTTCCTTTTCCAATCTCACAAACGCATTCCAAACTCACAAACCCACAATCCAATTGAACTCCTGTTGCCAAATCTGCGGGTTTTCTGCACCGATTTCTGGTCAATGGCATTTTTGTGAAAAAAGAGGGGATAAATGCAGCTGATGTTGCTTCTAGAGAATTCATGATGTCATTTGATTTGAGGCTGAGGAGAGGTAATGTGGCGGCTTTGAATGATAAGAATTTGGAAGTGCGGAGGAAGAAGTTGAGGCTGTTGATGAGTGATTGAAGTTTTTCCAGTAAGTCTTTAAACACCCAAAATCAAATGCTCTCGTTGAGTTGTGGGAGAGGGGATGGGACAGAGGATATCCGTTATCAGTTGTGAGAAGCTTTTCCGGTAAGGCTTTAAACACCCAAAATCAAATGCTCTCGTTGAGTTGGGGGAGAGGGGAGGGGACAGAGGATATCCGTTATCCACCGAAATGATATAGTCATGTAGAAATGATGAGAAAAATCTCTTCCATCAGTTGCACTTTCCTTTCATTTTAATTTGAATTGAGTTTTGACAAATTTAAATTCATTGTTGTCAAATCTAGTATTAATAATATTCATGTCTGATGCTTTGTATCTGATAATTGTGTGCTTCTATTCCATACAACACAAGTGAACATCAAAGATTAATGGTCGTGGCTGGTGAAACTACAATTACAATTTGACCATCAACTTCAGTTGTCATTGCATTTTCTCTTTCCTTCATATTTTTTTCATCGTCTGTATCAAATGGTTTTGTTTTAGTTTCTTGTTTTTATCAATGCATCAGTTCATTTTAGTTGTATAATAAATAGACAATGCTATCGAATTTAATACAGAAAGCGGTATCTATTTTCATATGCTTGAAATCTAATATTAAATCTGTGGCTGATCCTTGATTTTTCAGCACAAGCTTTTGCTGTAGAATAAAATTCAATTCATAAGAAATTTTTCAATGACCTTGCAGCCATCTTATTAACTCTTCCAACTATTTTCTTATTTTTATTTTTCATTTTTTGAACTAGAGTTTGAAATAGGTGGCTCACCTAACTAGAAACTAGAGCCTTGTTAAAGATTAGAGTGCAGTTGAACTCTCGAATGGCTTAAGAAAGAGAAACAAAAGGAGCCCTTTTAAATTTTACGTTAAAATGAAGACATGACAATTTCACTCTGCTGATAGTATGCTTACATTAGTTTACATGCTAATATTCATGACAGATTATAAATTTTCTCTATTGCTGCATATTGATCGGAGTGACTCTTGTTCAGGAAAAGCTAATCAAGCTCACTTCTGAGAATCCAAAGGCCTTTGATTCTGATCGATTGGAACACCAACTTGTAGCTGATGTACCCAGAACAGAAACATGGATGTGTCCTTGCACCCTTCTCCCTACATATGTTCTAAGTGATGATGATTCTGAAGTTTAGGAATTTGGCAAAAATTTCTAGGCCCAAAAAGAAGAAAAAAGGGATGGAGTGGATAGTGATAATGGTCATACAAGAGAGAAAAGAGGGGTTGGGATGAATGAAATGGCACTGCTGGAGGTGGTTACAGAAGAAGATGTCAATGAAGGGGAGGGGAGGACATGAGTAGTTTGTTAGGAAAGGAATTTGCCAAAAAAATGGAGGGGACAGACAAGGTTGCTGCTTTTGGATGAGCGGTACTCAAATATTAGGATTAGGAAATTGCCTGAGAGTATAAAGATTTATGCTTTGCAACACTTTGATCTTTGCCTGTTGCTTTATTTGTGGGGTCTTTGTATTGATATGCGCGACCCTATTCTTTTCATAGTTATGTTTATCGTTGTACTTTTGTTAGATTGTTACTGTTTTTAGTAAACATTTTATGGTGATTATAAGATAATGACAATTATTTATTTTTCTTTGTTTAGAGAAAGTTGTCTGTAATTTTGCACATGATAGATAATGGATTACTAACCCTTAAATTGCTAGTAATGTGATACATGGTACTCTTGAACTATTAGACATGAAAGTTAGAATGATTGGCATAGAGCAGAATTAAAATATAATAGGGATCAAGGATATGCCGAGACTTGACAAAAAAAATTCCCATAATTTTTTTTCAAGGAAATTAATCTCAAATTTGCCAAACTACCTTGAAGGATGTTTTTGATTAATTTTTGAAAAACCAGCAAACAGATGAATTGAAGACTCAGCAACACAGTCATCCATGGAGAAAGAGGAACTCTGTACTTTTAGAATAGCCTAAAACATTTTATATATTCATCGGTCATTTGTACAGTTTTTCACCGTATGTAAAATTAAATATATTTTACTTTATTCTTCTCTCAATCATCAAGCCAATTATTCTCATAATTTGATCTTCATATTCTTGAAAATTGGAAATTGCAGTGGTGAATTGTATATACGATTTAGACTTTCGATGTTGGTTCTAATTCAAAACTTATATGTTATTTTCAACTATATTAACATTAAACTATTAAAATTTATTGAATAACCACATCTCTTGAATAAAATACGATTAAAAAAATTTCTCAAAATTTCAAAGTAAACGCGTTTTCTAAAGTTGTTTTTCAAAAACTGTTTTCCAAAATGACAAGAAGAATGCATTTTCAACAATTTCAAAACAGACACTCAAAACACAAAATATAAAACGAATTCAAAATTCAAAACAGAAAACTGAAACACAAAGAGAACGACCTAAGTTTTTGGATAATAGTTATCAAACAGGGGTTAAGTTAATCTTTTTCATCTATTTATGAGTAAATGCCATAATACAAAATGTTAATGTAGATTCCACTTGGCTACCTTACGTCGAGTTATAATATTATTGTTTAACACTTATCTGCTACACAGTATAAATTAACTATCAATAAGAAATGTCAAATTTTGGCGATCTAAGAGAACTCGTTGATATAACGATTTCGTAAGAGTAATACCAAATCACAAAGTTAAGAGCTTAGCAATTCACCTACTCAGTTTTTTCATATGAATAATTGAGATTTTAATCAAATTCAATTTCAGAACGAAAATGATATTTATAATTGAAATATATAGCACTAAAGGCTTTTTTCCCTTCAAATAAATAAAATGTTGCTTATGTTTATGTTGACCTTGCTTCTCGCACAGATGACATGGTCAACAGATCTTTGTTCCACTCACATCCACATACCATTTCTCCTGCATAATTGGACAAACCATTAGAACATGTGACTTTCTCTAATGGATGGGGAGGCGGCCGCGAGCACTCGACTGTTAAGTTAGTCTTTTAGTGAAAAAGTATTTGAGCGTGGTACGTACTAAAGACGTGAAACACAGAACGTTTTGAATGCCGAAGTATGTAGGGAGAACAAATAAAGAGATAGCAATATTAAACTTGTATAAAATTGCATTTCATTCAAATAACATTAACTGTGAGCTTTTATAGTTGATGAGATGGAATGAAAATCCTTGGAAGAAGAGACATGTGACCTCATCGTAACGAAATCGAGACATCTTGTCATAGGCATTATTTTGTCAATCATAGGCTCAGGTGTATTCAATGTTTTTGACCATTAGTCACCTCCTACGTCATAGGCCCGGCATGTAAGGACTAGACTTGATAAATTAACGTGGTAGAGTGACTTTTGCAGAGATGTTACATCAATCAATCATGAAATATCTCGTGTAGAAGATATTTTAGGAAATGTACCTCATACTCTTAGAGGTCATTTGCCTCGAATTAGTACTGCAGCACTTCATTCATCTCGTCTTGTCCATGGAAATTCAGACTCTACATGGGGGTTCGACGAATTACATCACTTCAATTAGTGAAGAGCCTCACCTTGTCCATGAAGTACACCCTCTACATAGAGGTTTTGGCGGATTCCATCACTTCGTCCACTAAAGGGCCTCACCTCGTCCACTAAAGGGCCTCACCTTGTCCATGGGGTTTCGGTCTCTATATGAGGGTTAATCTAGATCGGTAGGATAGTGATGTGAAGTGCATATCTGATTTTATTTACTAGTTGTTTGCCACATAGTCCCGTTTGGAGCCTCATCGAATGAGGCGTAACCGCTTATATGTTTAGAATTTAGAAACCACGGTATTATTACAAAACCACATGCAAAATGCATACATGTTTAACTGGCTGTTAGCACCTACTTGGTTTTGCTAAAAATGAGGTATTTTATAGATTTTAATAAAAGTCGATAAAACATGAGGTTAAATAGTTAATAGAGTTGTGAATCCCATGAAAAGTGTAATTCAAATTAATTGTTGACATTAATTTAAGGAAGTGACTATTTTCATTCACCATTATAATATATATCTTTCCACTTTATTATTTATTTTTTTTTTGATATTACATTTTCAAACTTATGTAAATTTACTTAAATAGATAAAAAAAAACATAATAAAATGTATCTCTCTAAATTCATCCGCTAATATTTTTTTAATAATAATTTATTGTTGGTTAAACGTTATTCATATATAGTATTGAAATGAATATATTTAACAAGATTAATATTGAAATGTAATGTTGAAGAATATAGTACTTTTTAAGTTTTAAAATTATAATAAGATTGATTTAGAGGGGGATAGATATATAAAAATTGTGTAAATATATAATTAGTATTTAAATGAATTAATTTAATGAGGAAAATATTGGAATGTAATGTAGATGAATATAGTATTTTTTTTTTTTTTAATTTTAATAGTGATAGATTTAGAATGGGATAGATATACAAGAATTGTGGATGAAAACCATAGCTCCCTAATTTAATGAGGAAATATCACCCAGTACAGTTAAATAGAAATACATTCAAATTTTACATTTCAACTTATTTTATTTGAAAAATGGTATAATTTGTGCAGTAAAATGGAAAACCAATAAATTACCTTACTCTTCAAAATTAATTAATATATAAGCTATCACCATTCCGCCAAATAAGCCTTACCACAATCATACCGACCCAGAATCATGCCCATACCGACTCAGAAGCAGGCCCATAATCCCCAAGTCACATCTTCACTATCAAAAAAAAAAACCTCAATTACTGTCTTCTTCAATATTCAAAAATATCAATACTCCAAACTCGAGCTCAAGGGATCATGTTCAACTTCCAAATCGATATTCTTGGTCCTCCATTTTTCATTTTTTTTTTTCCCACAATTTGGGTGCCAAAATCCATTATGCAAATGTAATGTGCCATCCATGATAATCACATTTTCGAAATAAAATCGTTATGTGCGTTGTATTAGATTATATATGCATGGCAACACACTGCTAATTTAAAGTCACAAGATTTAAAGGTTATAAAATTAGGAATCCTAATTGCTTAATAGCCAAAATCCTCCATGTCAAATCATGAAGAAAATCAATAATGCGGAACATACCTTAATTCTTTGAGAATAATTTCTTATTACTGAATCTTGATTCCGTATCTTGAATCTGGATTATTGCCTCTTTTGTTTCTTGAGTTCTTGATTTTTATTTTGCTTCTTGCTCCATAATCTTGATTATCTTTTTTCTGATTTAATTGCTCTAATTCTTCTTGTTGATTTTGGGTTTTTGACTTTCTTTTTCAATATACTTTCTCTTGTATTCTTGTGTTAATAGGATGACACAAAGAATGAGTTTGCATATGAATTGAGGGCCATAAACCTATATATAATTTTCGTGTGTAATCGGCACATCATCAAATACAAACCCTAATGGATCCGATCTATACACATATAATCTGACACACTTTATTTAGATGTTCAAAACTCAATTACTTAATTTTTTATCAGATCACTTTATTTTTTGGTTTATCTTTAAGATAGCATTTATATGCAACTAATTACATATGTCGGCCCACATCGCAAAATTAAATAATTTCTCAACAATCTTTGACTTGGGTCACATACGTTACCTTGTAAATGTTTATAACCTTATGAACTCAAAACTTTTGCCATCATAACCAAAAACATCTCCTAACAAACTCATCCATTGATTATATCAAAACAGGATCAAAGCAATCTTCGTTACAAATATCATAACTAAACCCTCAGTAGTCACGTACATCAACACAATCAATGACATAGATCAAGTGTGGATGTGTAGCATGAAAATTACATGTGATTTAATCCAAAAATGCCTATTTCCAACTGATCATATTTTATTCTTTAATAGCTTATGAGATCAAATCGAAAAAAAAAAAAACTTTAATCAGAGAGACATGTTCAAGGCACACAAGACTGATGTTGAAAAACAACTCTATAAAAGAATTTAACAAGTCAGATCTTACCGTGGTAGTGAATACTGTGACGGACCAAAAGAACAATTAAGGTTATCAAACGGGCCGAGTGGCCGAGCCACTCGGCTCGGGCTCGTCAAATGGCGAGCCCGAGTTGAGCGGGGTCGGCTCGCCCACGGACGAGAGCTTGTAGGTGAGCCCATGAACCTGACTCGTTGCCAGGCTCTTGGGCTAGTCCACGAGCTTAAACATTGGTCGTTTTGGCCATTTTTTTTTCTTTTTTTTTTTTTTAACTCTATAAATACCATAACCCATTTCCAATTTTTTTCACACAACATTCCAACTATTCTCGCTTCCTTCTACATTTTCACTTTTACGTTCTACTTCAATTATTCAATATCAATTATCATTTATCACACTATAACGTTACAATTACAATCTTACACATCAAATTTCTTTTAATTCTTGATTTCTTTCCATACTCTTTATTTACTTATTTAGTTATTTATTATACATTACATCACAATTCGCAAATGGATCCACACTCATTTGTTGAGGGCTTGTTCGGTATCGAGGTGAATCACATGTGACGTTACAAAGTCAATTACAGAATGAATTTCCACTCAAAACGAAGTACCCATTCCTGAAAATATTCCAGAGTTGCATGTTCATGGAAGTAGTAATCCAATTGATTTAGATGACATTGATGTTCCCAAAGCAAAACATGAGAATGAACATATATTAGATATTCCCGATGCAAGGGGAAAACGAAAGGGGAAAAACAAGCAAAATGTTGGGATCACTTTAAATTGATTCCAACGGATCGTGTGTTTGATGGAGTCCTAAAGTCCAAAGCAGTTTGTAAATATCGTCAACAACTATTGGTATGACAAAAAGGCATTGGTACCACTCACCTCAACCGTCACTACAAAGTATGTGCGGCCGAACATAAGCTTCTTGCTTTCGGTCAAACACAATTGCAATTTGGTGATCTAGGCGTCGGTTATACTTTTTCGCCACTTTCCAAGTGGATATATTTGGAAGAGAAAGCTCGAACGGAAATGGTGAAATTCATTGTCGCTGCTGAGTTGCCTCTAGCAATAGCGGACAACCAACATTTCGTCGTGTACGTGAAAGAATATCTTCAATCGAGGTACGTTGGGGTAAGTCGAAACACTTTTCGTTCAGATAGAATTGAACATTTTCTTAATACAAAGAAACAATGGATTACCGATTTACAAAAACATAGGGTTTTATATACTTCAGATATATAGGAAGAGATTAATAAAAGATGTTATATAGCTGTAACTGCACACTAAAAAGACTCACTTTGGTGTTTTCATAAAAAATATTGCTTTTAAAATTATTGAGTTCTCACACAATGCTAACAATATATATAATGATATTATGAACATTATTAAAGAATATCATTGTGAGGGTAAAATTCGTTCATTTATATTCGACAACGCTAGTGTTAATAAGGTAGTTATTGATAAATTGTATAGGATATTGCAGCCCAATTTCATAGTTATTTGTTTCATATTCGTTGTATGTGCCATATTTTTAATTTAATTATGCAGGATGATTTGAAACATATTAAGAATGAAATTCGATGAATTAGGGATGCACTAATTTATATTACAATTTTATCAATTAGAAAAAAAGATTTTTAGGAATTTTTTGCAAAATTTGGGGCGACAAATACGAAAACATGTGTTAGTGATAATGAATGCAACTCTATTTATTTATTATTAAAATCATGCGAAAGTTTTGAACATTTAATAACTGACTTTTATAACAATAGGCATATTAGAAACGATGATGATCTATTTTGCATGAAAACGATTGGATTTTAGCTTTTAAAATTAAAAATATTTTGACAAGTTTTTATGACTCCACGAATATTTTATTTGGAGTTTACTATCCAACTAGCTGTATGGTGATTGAACGTTTTTATATAATTGCAAGAGCTTTTCATAAATACAAAAACGACTCCGATTTTAGTGCAATTATATATTTCATGGAATTAAAGTTTAGAAAAATTGGGAAAATTTGCATATTTATTTCATTTAGCATGCATTATGAACACTCGATACAATTTATCAGGTACTAAATATATAATTGATCAGATTTCAAGAGCTTTAACTTTTAATATACCTATAACTTATAAATATTTAGAACAAACTTTATATGAAATGTATGAATTATATGCATAACGAATGTGTGAAAATATTAGTTGGGTATCATCTGCACCTACTCTTCCTACTGATATTGAAGAAGATGACGCTCAAATATTAACTTTATTCGAAGGCATTAACACGTATAGATATGATGCAAATGCAATAAGTTCATCTAGTAGTAATTTCTATACCTTATGTAATCAAATATTAGATACAAGTCCAATGCATTGCCTACTGAATTAATTGATTACTTTAATCAGAATATGCCAAATAAAGAAACAATTAAAAAAATTTTAGAAGAAGTAATTGAATTTTGGCGAAAGTACGTATATGTCTTTTAATTTGATTTCTTCACTCTAGATTCAAAGTTGTACTTCACTGCAAGTAGGTTCATTTCAATCGTAAGATCCTTTTTGGTGTTAAAAATTTGGTGCTCTTTCAAAATTTGAATCCTCGAAAAATCACTTGTAATGTAAGAGTTGAAGTAACGTTGTGCTCGTTTATAAAAAGATTTGTTACAATTTTCAGTGAGAATATAAATATTGTTGTGTCTCACTATCTCCAACTTCCAAAATGCAGATCCCACAATCTACTATATAATTGATCAGATTTCAAGAGCTTTAACTTGTAATACACCTATCACTAATAGAAATTTAAAATAATTTTATGTGAAATGTATGAATTATATGCAGAAAGAATGAGTGCAGATATTAGTCGGGTACCCTCTGTACCTACTCCTCCCACCGATATTGAAGAAAACGACGTTGAAATATTAACTTTATTTGAAGTTATTAACACGTATAAATATGATTCAAATGCAATAAGCTCATCTAGTAGTAATTTTTCTGCCTCATGTAATCAAACACAAGTCCTAATGCAATGTCTGCTGAATTAATTGATTACTTTAATCATAATATGTCTAATAACAAAACAATTAAAAAAAATTCAGAAGAAGTAATTGAATTTTGGCAAAAGTACGAACGACAATAGTCAGTGGTTTCTACGATTGCAAAAGACTTACTAACACCTCTAATTAACACTATAACTTCAGAGTCTACTTTTGTCCTAGGTCAGGAGCCGACTCAAAGAAAATATTTTGGAAGAATTAATATGCGTAAAGGATTGGGAAGACGTTCATTTCCGACTGCGAGATAATTATGCCGAAATTGCATGTCGTCAGGTAAGTGATATTTGATTTAAGCATATTAATCAAAATTTGTTATTTTATAATATTTTTAAAATTTTTAAAATTTTTTTACACGAAACAAGTTGTTTTTGTACAATTTTTAATTCCGCGTAATCGAAATTTAAATAGTCAGTTCCAAGCTCGGATAAAGGAGGATGGTTCAATTTTTTTAAAAAAAAAGAGCCAAGCTCGTGCTAATTTAGGTCGAGCATGCCACATCTAAGAATAATGTCCAGGACCTTTTGTTAAATTTCTAGAGGAATGTGAATCGTCCCATAGTATATCAGAATCTCTCTAGGTAGAAGCACTAAAAACTGCATTTTAAATTCTTAACAAAATTCCAAGTAAAGCAATTGTTAAGGGGTTACAATTTTTTTAAAAAAAGATCCCACTATTAGATGAATTTTTGAAACGAAAAATGTCTGATTCCTTAATAATGTAAAGTTTGAAGGGGAAGATAAGGTTAATGATTTTGTCTTGGAGGAAGAATATGTATATATTTCTTTTGTTGCAATTGACAATGATCAGGACCAGGGATAAATTCTTATTCTAGATCTTGTTCAAGAAGTAATTTTGGATCAACATAATATTACAAAATTCTCCATACACAATCAAGAAATTGTTCCAGAAAAACAAACTCAAAAACCTCAAGAGCAAATGATATTAAGAAAATCCACTATAAAAAGGAGAAAGACAAATTCAGATGACTTTATAGTCTTTCTCCAAGAATATAAGAATGGTATGGATTGATAGAAGAAGAACTAATCAATCAACTTTCATCAAACCATGCAAATGAATAATTCTAAAGAGTATATTGATGTCATGCATAAAGAGATAAAGTTTAAAAGTAATAATGAAGTTTGGGAGCTCATCCTATTACCTGAAGGTGCGAAACACATTGGTTATAATTTGATATTTAAAATCAAGAGGGATATGAATGGTGATGTGGAGAGATATGAGGCATGTCTTGTTGCAAATGGATTTACTCAAAAGGAAGGCATTGACATTATATATATTTTTTCTCCGATTTCTATGAAAGACTCTTTTAGGACAATCATGACATTTGTGACACATTTTGATCTTAAACTACATTAGATGGTTTATGAAATTAAAGAAATCAATATATGGGCTTAAGTTGGTTTCCCATAATGATATCACAAATTTCATCAAATAATTATATCATTTGGTTTCGATATGAATTCAGTTGATGATTGTGTATATCACTAGTTTAGTGGGAGTACGTATATTTTCCTAGTATTGTATGTCGATGACATATTGCGTGCCTACAATGATATAGCCTTATTGCACGAAATCAAGAGATTTCTATCGAAGAATCTTGAGATGAAAGATCTTGATGATGCCTCTTTTGTATTAGGGATTCAAATATATGGGGACCATTCTTGAAGCATTCTTGGATTATCACAAAAGAATTATATCGATGTGGTACTTCAGAGATTTGGGATGTGGGATTGCAAACCATGTGATACCCCTGTTGCTAAGGAAGACAAGTTTAATCTCAATCAATACCCTAAGAATGACCTAGAAGTAAAAAAGATGCAGAAAATTCCCTATGCTTCAGCAATTGGGAGTTTAATGCATGCTAAGGTATGCATACGTCCAGATATAGTATTCATTGTTGGAATACTAGGTAGATATTTAAGTAATCTTGGGAAAGATCATTGGAAGGCAGCCAAGGGGGTTATGCAATATTTATAGAGAATAAAAGATTACATGCTCACATACAGAAAATTAGGCCAAATGGAGATTGTTGATTGTGCTGATTTTGATTTTGCTAGATGTGAAGATAGTAGGAGACCCATATCGAGCTATGTCTTCATGTTGGCTGGAGGAGCTATATCTTGGAAGAGTGTTAAACGGATACTCATAACTTCTTCAACCATGGCGTGAAGTTTATGGCATGTTAGGAGGCATCCAATCAAGGAATACGGTTGAGAAATTTTGTCACTGGGCTGCGGATTATACATGGGATTGAAAGACTTCTTGAACTATTTTGTGACAGTAAGTCAGTAGTCTTATATTCAAATAACAATAGGAGTTTAACTAAGTCTAAATTTATAGATATCAAATTCCTAGTTGTTAAAGAAAGAGTTCTTGGGACAAACTCCATGATAGCAGATCCATTCACTAATGACCGCTAGCCAAGGTCTTTCATGAGCATACTGCTCGCATGAGTGTTGTAAATTTTGATGTCATGCTAGTTTAGTGGGAGTTTTTAATTTTCGATGTTGTCTTTTTGACACATGGTTTTTTGTTATGCACATTCAAGTTATCTCAGTTCATTTCAGTTATAAAATATTTAGTTCATTATTTTTAATTTCATCGAGAAACTCTACGGCAGTAGTTACATTAGCGCCCCTAAATGTTACTAGAATTCCATGCTTCATGATCATAAAACTCATGCGGTTTAAATGATCCCACTTATCCAAGTCCCATTTTTTAATTAGTGAAACTCTTATCCATAAGAGTAGTTGACTGTTCAATCCTTAACGTAAGGTCTAGATCTATGTTGCCAAGAAAGATACAAATGTTCACTTTCAGACAATTAAACTTTAGTTCTAACACAAATTAAATTGATGTTAGCAGATATTGCAAAAGTTGATGGATTAACTGAATAATGAACTTAAACCTAATTAACATATTCATATATGAATCCTTATTGGACAATCAATAATTTCAAATAATGGTGAACCCAATCACAAAAGACCAAGCAGAAGATTGATATTTAGTCTTTAGGCAGAAATACCAACTTGTAAATGATACTCTTAGTGTAGTAATCAAATATTGACAATAAATCCGGTCTAACATCAAGTCCATCTTTGGATTGACTCAATGTTCACATAATGGAAAATTTTACAATTGTCACATATTTATCATCACACGTGTATAAATGATTCGGCCAAATATTAACATTTATTTGGGTCGGTCAATACCCGCATGAATTACGTACACACAGCATTCCTAATATTCTAAATAAATTAATTTAAGCAAGAGATGTTACTTTGATAACATGTTGTTTGAATTAATCTATTTTAGAAAATTAGTAATTCGAAATAAATTTTAGTTCCAGAATTTAAAATTTGATTGCCCCCTTAGTCTTTTAATTTTTTTTCTTTTGTTTTCACCAAAAAAAAAAGAAGCAATTCAGCGCTCACAGCAATTACCCCGGCAACCGCTGCCCTTCCCGTTAAAAAAACATTACTCCACGTTGCCCAAATCCACTTAATTCAAGGATTAATTTAATGTCCACTAATAAGAATTTGGAAAAGGTGTCCACACATTCGCTCGATCAATGTGTCACAAGGAAACTTATCATAATTAATTCAAACATGTTTTTTTATTCATTTAATTATATTGCCATAATAGATATACATGATGCCAAAATCTTAATTCAACAATCAATTTTAGTTAAAAATTTCCCAAAATCCAAAATGTAAAATTTAGGGATAAAATTCACATTCCAAATTAAAAACAAAAAATCAAAAGCATGAATTTTTACCCTAAAATTCTTTCTTTAATCTCAATGGTTTAACATGGAGTTGGCTTTAATACCACTTGTTGAAACCTTATGAAACTTTAAACCTTATAAAACTAGAAAACCTAATTACTTAATTGTCAAGATCCTCCATGTCAAATTATCAAGAAATTAATAATGCGGAACATATCTTAATTTTTTAGGAATAGTTTCTTATTACTGAATCTTGATTCCGGATCTTGAATTTAGATTATTGACTCTTTTGTTTCTTGAGTTCTTGATCTTGATTTTCCTTCTTACTCCATAATCTTGGTTGTCTTGTTTTTCGATTTAATTGCTCTAATTCTTCTTCTTGATTTTGGGTTTTGCATCTTCCTTTTCAATATACTTTCTCTTGTATTCTTGTGTTGATGTGATGACATAAAGAATGAAATTGCATATGAATTTGGACCATAACCTTATATATAGTTTTCGTATGTATTCAGTCCATCGTCAAATACAAACTCTAATGAATCCAATCGCTACACATATAATCTGACACACACTTTATTTAAATGTCCAAAGCCTAATTACTTAATTCTTTATTATATCACTTTAATTTTGGGATTAACTTTAAGATAATTTTATACAATTAATTACATATACCGACCCACATGGCAAATTAAATAATTTTCCAACACACATGAAATCAATTACTGCAGTCAGACACAAGAAGTATCCGTACATGAACTTCACATTGTAAACAGTGCCTAACTTAATTCATTTTTTTTAAAAGTTTGAGCTAGTTGTAACATCAAGCATAAAATGATTCAAAAAAACACATATATTTGATATATTAATCAACGATATAAAGATTGTGATATGGAGGTCGAAATATAAGTTTTGATGTACTTTCATGGAGGAATACATATTGTAGAAGATGGATACAACCACGTTATCATGTAAACAACATATTAGTTGTTTTTATATTTTGTAATAATCTGATTTTCCATTCATCAGGAAGACAAAAATGAATTTTCTCGTAATCAAGAATCTAAAATCGAAAACAACACACATCTTTTATAAAATGAAATAGATTTTTTGATGAATTCAGGAACATCAATTAAAACAGGATATTAAAAAAAAAATTCGATGTAAGCTAACTTAAACAATACAAATACAATTTAATGGAAAGGAGTTCGAATACTCTTTTTCTTACGTGAATCTGTTCAACGGAGGTCAGCAATAGAGATATAACCCAGAATGAAACTCTACCTGAAGCCATTTTAACACAGACGTAGAGAATGTTTCTTCACTGTCACCATTGTTTCTCTTGTCGTATAATCTATTATTGATTTGAATTTGAACTCCCATGTATTCAGCGTTTTCAATTAATTTCATCCGTTTCAATTGTGCCTTGACAGTTTCGGATATGGGTGAAAAAAGAGAGTCTTGGTTACAATATTTTTGGTTGTATTTTTGAGTGATTAAGTAATTTCAGTTTAAATTTTAGTTAAATAGTATAAAATCAAATTTTATATATTTGTAAGGTAGCATGGTTTTTTCCCAAATTTAATTTATCAACATGGGCTACGAGTTGTAGGTACCAGAGGTAACAAAGAGTTTCAAACTTTAGACGGTTGATAATTTTAACTTACACTTGATGTCGTTCTAATTGGGTGGTGACAAGGGATTTTGGACTTTTGTTGTAATTTTAATTGGACATACAAACGGTGACAAAGTGGGCCAAATTGTAACTTGGTGGTGTCAAAGTGCAACAATAGTAACAGGGTTCCCACTAGTGGAATTAATCAGGTGTTTAATATTAATAATATTATTATGAGCTTGTTTGAGCCACATTATTTTAAACAATCATATTTCTAAAATTTATTTTCAACCACATATTCTTCAATAAAATAATTTTACACGTAAATCGAAAATTTTTTCTTCTTTTTTAATCGCACATTTCCCAAAATCAATATTCTGAAATGCATTTTTTTTACTTCAAAATGGAGGGCTATAAATTAATTTATACACACAATCTCTGCCCTAATCATTTTCTCTCCCATCTTCCTCTGTCTTCTATCTTTCTATACCGTCTCTCTCTACCTTCCCTTCACAGATGGACTTGTCGTCGCCGCTGCTGGAGAGCATCTTCACCAGAGACCCTCTCTCTACCATCTTCGTTGTGAGCACTGCGCCAACCGACAAAAAATGGCAGTGCCCACAGCGGTGTTGTGAACACTGATGTAAGCTCAATGCTCTGATACCAATTGTAGAATTTGGAAGAGTCGAAGCTCTTCCATTTGTGCGGAAGTTGTGCTCAATGGTGTGAAGAAATGAGTGGTTCATCCTTCTACAGGATGACCATCTTCAGTGATGAAGAATGGGTAGATCGAGGGGGAGATGGAGCTGATCTTAGCTCAACAAAATAGAGTTTAACAACTCCATAAAATGTGGTTTTGTGTGGGGAAGATGGCAGTGGAAATCAACATAAAAGACAACATAAAACAAGTATAAAACATAAATAAAACAAAGCATTCACTCTGCTGGTGTAAGACCAGAACAGAGGAGAGGGAAAGAGTATATGGCTACATTTTGAATGTATTTTCTTGTGTTAAAGGTAGAGATACACGGCCATACTTATAGCCAAAGGTTGATTGCTTTTACAAGATTTTTCTACCAACTAATCTACTAACCATCACTACTATCAACTCACATGCCACTCCCCTTAATTTAAGGACAACTTGCCTACAATTTTCACCACATGTCTTAGTTGGTTTTCAACCAAACTAGACTTACATTTTGTACCACAATTACAACATATAATTTGATTGACAACAAAGTGTCAATACCCAACAAACTCCCCTTTGACACTTTGCTTGGAAATCAAATTTGTGTCAAAGTCTTCAAAAATCTCGATCCATCTTCATCAGTTTGTTCTTCAATTTCTCTTCAACTTTTCTGGCCATTTGCTGCTGGATTTCACATTTTTAAATACCGGATTTGATCAATGTTTTGCAAGATACCGGATCTCACCAATGCATACCGGATTTGAACACTAGGTGGCATACCGTTATTGCACTGAACTAACCGGATTTACATCACAAACACCGTATATGCTACTTGCTTACGGGATATGAAAGAGAGAATACCGGTTTTGCAATAAAAAACTGAAGTTACCGTATATGCATCATTCTCACCGTATATGCATTCTCCTCACCGTATATGCATACAACTCACCGGATTTGCCAGAAACAGGGAAAAAACTCTGTTTTTTTTTTCTCTTCTTTTCAATCCGTTTTTCTGCTCCTTTTCACGGCATTTTTCAGTTTCTCAATTAAATATCAACCTCCCTTGTTTGGTTCTAGTTTGTTTTGTTTTGTTTTCTTTGAAAAATGATCAGCCATTTAACAATAAAGAAAGCTGCTGGTACACCTCAGTTTTTCCAGCATTTGCAACATTGAAACACAGGATCCTTCACCTGGTTTTGTCCAAGAGTTAAGCCACTTTAAGGCTGTCTACGAGGTTCCAATGAGTCATTTGCACCACTTGAAACACAGTGCCTTTAAACTGGTTTTATCCAAGAGTTCTTGAGCAATTGTTAAGAGGGCTATCTCTACAAGGTTTCAAGAGTGGCTGCTGCTGATCCCAACAACAGAGCTTCAAAGAGCTCGAAAATAGCTAGCCAATACAGGGCCTGATACTGAGATCTTTCCAAGGCAGAGCTAAAACAACAAATGTTGGCAACCCTTCTGGAGAGTGCACTAAAAATAAAACACAAACAAAAAGGGTTTTGAAAATCATTTTTGTTCTGAGTTTGCAGCATTTTTGAAAAAATTTTTTCTGGCCCTTAAGATCAGTAAAGCTCTGATACCAATTGTAAGCTCAATGCTCTGATACCAATTGTAGAATCTGGAAGAGTCGAAGCTCTTCCATTTGTGCGGAAGTTGTGCTCAATGGTGTGAAGAAATGAGTGGTTCATCCTTCTACAGGATGACCATCTTCAGTGATGAAGAACAGGTAGATTGGGGGGGAGATGGAGCTGATCTTAGCTCAACAAAATAGAGTTTAACAACTCCATAAAATGTGGTTTTGTGTGGGGAAGATGTCAGTGGAAATCAACATAAAAGACAACATAAAACAAGTATAAAACATAAATAAAACAAAGCATTCACTCTGCTGGTTTTCACCAGAACAGAGGAGAGGGAGAGAGTATATGGCTACATTTTGAATGTATTTTCTTGTGTTAAAGGTAGAGATACACGGCCATACTTATAGCCAAAGGTTGATTGCTTTTACAAGATTTTTCTACCAACTAATCTACTAACCATCACTACTATCAACTCACATGCCACTCCCCTTAATTTAAGGACAACTTGCCTACAATTTTCACCATATGTCTTAGTTGGTTTTCAACCAAACTAGACTTACATTTTGTATCACAATTACAACATATAATTTGATTGACAACAAAGTGTCAATACCCAACAACCGACGCTATGTAGAGAGCTTTGCGCAGCAATGGTGATGTGGATAGGCTACGCTGTGCGGAGAAGAGGCCAAGTCAGATTCAGATATATTGTGTTCGTACAACCATGGGTGTTCCCTCAGCAATGGGCATTATCACTTCACTGGGTTTGTGCAAAGCCTTACACAGCAGCACTATTGCTCCTGTTTTTGTGGTTTTGTTGTGGTATTTTGTGGTGGTTATGTGATGTGGGGTGATGGAGGTGGTGGTGGTGTTGGTGGTTTTACGGTTGGTAGTTAGGTGTTCAAGATTTGAGGAGCCTAACAAAATTTATTTTTTTATGCTTTTGAGTTGGATCCTCCATTCCTTTAAAAAGCCATGACAAACCTATATGGGAAAAAAATCATAAATCAAGTATCAAGTATGCACCAAATCAATTTTCAGACATTAAGTTAAAAAATGCAAAAATCAGGCTTCTGTTTTAATTTTAAATAATAATATTATCAAATTAAATTAATATACCCACACTCACCCAACACCCGCCAACATCCACCCACTCGACATCCACCTCGTCAGTTGCTTCTTTAGTGACGAATTGATCGTCGATTAGCTGTTAATGAACATCGTGACAACTGATTATCTTCTTCATTTACGACTCAGTAGTGCTGGTATAATATAAAATTTAAAATTGAAAAACAGCTCCTTATATAGGCTATGTTTGGTAAAAATTCTCATTTTCAACAGTAAATCAATTCTCATTTTCAACCACACATTCTTCAATAAAATAATATTTTCTATCACATCAATAATCTTATCTTCTTTTTCAACCACACATTTCCCATCATATCACTATTCAAAATCAATTCTTCCCCCAAAAAATC
>OU503046.1:20862088-20879971 GCA_912172775.2 Fraxinus pennsylvanica
AAAAAAAAAAAAAAAAAACCCCATTGTCGCACTAATTGAACGTATCTGATTAAAAAATTTCCCTCAAAGAAAGATGAAAATACTCTCTCAAACTAGTGAAATCGGCCAGTGGCAATTCATCATAGGCTAAATAAAAGGAAAAGAAAGATGGAATTGGAAAGAGTTGGGAATCGACGATGCACATAATACACTTAAAATTGGGTCCATCAGATGTTTCGTCGATGAGATATGTCGGAAAGAGATTTCACGTTTGGGCCTCCAATGACTCCCTTTAGGCCAAATTCTGTTCCTTTGATCTTGTGAAACCCTTATATGAAAACGCTGCGAAATTGTCCATCAATGAAAACCCCGAAGAGAGAGAAAGAGATAGAGAGTAGCTGTGGTGTCTCTGGTGCTGTCCATGTCTCCGACACTGTCTATGTGTGCGGCAGGTGAAGATAGAAAGAGTGAGATGAGAAGAGAGGGAAATGATTTTTAGAGTTTGAAATTAAAACCTAATTTATGCTTAATAAAATTTAATATCTGATTTTAGAATTGTCATCTTTAAATGCCTATTGTAATGAAATTTCCACTTTCCACAACCTATAATGGTACTAAAAGGCAAACCACTTGGGCCTTTACATCAAGACTTAATCGAACGGGATAAAATCACATATAACCAACAGAAATAAAATAATTCATAGTATACTACATGATACTTTATATACCATAAATACTGGATATTACACTAAGGTAAACCAAAATTACTAATTCCTACAATATTTCTATTTTTTGTTAACTAAAAAACAGCTAGGAAAAATGAAACTTCCCAAAACTAGAAAATTTTCATATGTAAGTAGTAGGCCAATAAAAAAAGTTGCATCCTATTTATTATTTAAATATTTCAGAACAGTATTACTTTCACATCCATAAACTTAGGAACGAAATCCAATTAAAATAGTGTTGCGTTTTTCTCTATCGTAAGTATACGATATTGTAACAAGTAATATAGTGGACCTTTGAGTCCGGATTATTGTTTCCACGAGAACTATACTTTAGAATTTAATTAAAATTTTCAAACTCATATTTGATGAAAGCAAACAAAGAATTATATGTTATTGTAAATTTTTTATTTAAAAACTTGAAATTAATTAAAATGCATACTCAGATTGATTGAGAATTCAAATAATGAACGAATATTAGGGCCAAACAATTTCACATGCTAATCACCTTTAAGTCTTAATTCAAGATTCACGAGTCTAATGTAGTGTTTTATCGAATTCTTCTATTGTATTCAATTTACCCCTCTCGAATTCTCATTGATCTATTTAACTAATTCAATCTCATATTTCTATGTGAATCTACCTTAGTTAAATAAAATATTAGTTCTAAGAATTCATATGCTAATCGCAATATTTAGTATAAATATCTCTACATGTTATACTAATATACCGTATTTTACTATATGGTCTAAATTTCAAACTCACCTCTCGTTGTAAAATATTTACAAAATCATCAAATTAGTGATTAAGTAATTTAACGCATTAAACTCATAGCAAAATCAACACATGTATGAAAAAATAACAAAAATCTTGAATAAAATGAATAAAAGGTTCAAGCAGATTACATTGTTCGCCCTAATATGAAATTTAGCTACTCATAATAATGGAAGAAGAAAAACAATAAGTTGTTATTGAATACATCATAGAATTTTGAATAAAGGTATAGAAAAAGAAATTAATCTTGCACCATGATCTTTTTACTATTTCAATCGATGCTTCAAAACTTGAATTTCTTGATGTTTGTCTCTCTTGAATTACCCTTTTCAATCTCTAATTGTATTCTCTTTTTCTCAATGTGTGGGACCCCCTAAAAGTGCTTCATTTCTTCTATTTATACTCCCATACACAGTTTTTCGAAATTCGGGAGCCTTTCTGGGCCTTTCGCGGGCTAAAACAATGTAACTCTAAAACAAGCAGCGCAACACCTAAGCACTTGGAAGCAGCGCCTAGGTACCACGATGCAAATTTGTGTAGCGCTAGGACTCTCTGTTAAAAAATTCATTCCTGGCACTTGGGCGCTCCGAACATTGGTGCCTAGACACCATTTTGCTGATTCTTTTCCTTGACTTTTGGCTGTTGGTTCACTTTAGCACCATTTTTACTCCACATACTCATAACTTTAAAACAACACAAACAAACACATTAAAAACGTTCTATACTCATAATATTTAGCCAAAAATTAAGTTAAAATTGTATAAAATTCGTAAGTAAAAATACACTCGTCAAAAATACCCACAAACTTAACAGTTTGTTAGTCCTTGAGAAAACACAAAGAAAAAGAAAATCAATAAAAGAAGAACACACAAACATATATTTAGTCAAATAATTTGTAATTTGGCTCAGTATTGAGAACGTTATATCACCTTTATGACTGGCTTCAAAATCACAATGCAAGAGCCTAAACTTCCACTTATCTAATGCAAAACGGGGGTATGTGTGTGTGTGTAAAGCATCAAGTGTAACGCCATACAATTACAAGTTGATTCAATTTCCTACTCTCAATGGTCAATTATTTCATTTCTTCGCTCGTCAGTTTTACACACCCCCAAACTTGTTTTCTTCCATTCTCTTACTATAGTGTAATTCTAAAGTTTGGTTTCACTTATCAATTCCTTACTCCACTTTAATTTGGTTATGTTCAATCGGCAATGTCAACAATTTTTTCATGTAGTGATTATTCCAATTTATGAGTGTTTCAACAAACTAGATTATACTAAGTGATTCAAACCCACTAATTTTCTAAGCCCCCAACAATGAATTCTTACTTGCACACTTGCTTAAAGATCTTTTTTTTTTTTTAATAAAATACACAAAACACGCAAATCACGCATAAGCATTTAAGTGACTAAAAGATATATGCAAGTAACAGCATCCCCCAAACTTAAACTAAACATTGTTCCTGATGTGAAATTTTAAAAAATGGGGAAGATTTATCTGATAGAAGACATTAAGCGTCTTCTTCATCGTCGTCGGTGTCCTGTCGAGGTGGGTCTGGAGTTGCAGTGTGATCAGGTAGTAGAGGGGTTTGAAGGAATGTCATGTTGACATATATCGAAGCCAAGATCGTGTTGAACTCATTTTGATTTTGGAACTGCTCGTACAATGTATTTTTCATCAGATTCATTTGCAGTTGCATGATATGAAGCTGAGCAGCAAGGTCAATATTAGGGTCATCGACTGGGGTGACAAATAACCAGGACGACCCTTATTCTGGCATAGGGGTTGGTACACTAGTGGAGCCCGATGGCTCATAAATTTTCAAGTCCTCTCCCGTGTAATTACTGGTTTGGGATACACAACATATCCAGATAGGTGTGTTACAACCCCACCTCTTAGACAAAGAATATAAATGAACGACAAGTGCCCTAAACCACCTGTAGTCGACCCTATCAAAGTATGTAGGATATTCTATCAAAAGGGATCCATTTGCCCTGCACAAACACCTGGAAGTCTTTGTGTTCCCTCACATAAGTATAAAATTTCCTAACAACCGGAATTAGTGCAGGTCATGCTATTTGGCATACGCTTCCCATTTTTGTTGTTCAATCTGCTCCATCATGTAAGTGTCAAATCCTCTCTTAGGTATACAAGTCTTGTTTACCACTAAGTTATTATATCATTCGACGACTTCGAACACTAATGAATTTGCTTCTATCAAAGGAGCTAGAAGAGGAGGCTACGACCTTTGATCTTTTTTTCGGCGACATTATGCCTATGTGGAATGATAAGATGACATTTCTTAACAAACTATGTTGCAAATATAGAAGTACAATAAAACAAAACCCAAAAATATACCAATATATGCAATGTTTCAAGCACCAAAGTTTATAAAGTATTTCCGTTGAGAAATGTGTCATGAGAAATAGTATGTGATGGTGTGCAAATTGATATAGGTGGTTTGCTCTATGTCCACAAATTTCAAAACCAAAAACAATTCCAAATGTAAATGAGCTAGTTCAATGACTTAGTTATCCCTAGGTAGACATGAATATTCACTTGGGCAAATTATCAAACACCTGGGGAGCAACATAAATGGCCTTCAATTTGCAAGGAGTTGTGGTATAATCCACAACCAAAAGATCACATCTTCTCAAACACACTCATTACTTTACAATTACTCAAGTCCCATACTTTGCATTCGTGCAATTGTGATAGCACATGTAAGGAAGAAAAGTAGAAGAATTACCTTGAAATCCTTAGCTTGGAGGGAAAAGAATGAATGAAATCATCACTTGCAACCATTTGAATTTGATACATGTGTGGTAAATGGAAAAATGTCATGTTTGTGTGTGTGTTCTTGGTGAGACCGTGAAGAAGTGGGAACAAAAGGTAAAGAAGAAGAACTAGGGAGAATACTTAGGAGAAAAGGGAATGTGAATTGTAAGTAGGTAGGAATGGATTTATTTAAATGTAGAGTTAGGTTATATATCTTTTTTAAATACGTCACAGCGCATGGGCGCGCTATGTTTCTGCAAAAAACAAAAAGGGTTTGCAACGCCTGGGCGCCTAGACGTTGAGTTTCTGTATTTTTTTTTTTTTTTTGACACTTTTGCCTTTTGTTCTCCATTCTAGAAGTTATTCATCCTCCCCAACTTGTTGAGTTGAACTCCACTTTCCCGTTCAAACTTGTATTCGCTTCTAAACTTGAGATTTGTCCTACAAAACACAACGAGATTATTACTAAGAATAAAATACACCTTCCAAAAAAATTAAAAATTATATCTATATAACAAGAGAATGATAAGGCATGAGTTTCCTCCCAAGAAGCGTTTCTTTATAATCATTAGCTAGATTTTGTGTCGCTATTATTTTGGAACAGCTAATTCAAGGCTTTCCTTAGCAGGGGGAAATCATTTACGTAGTGTTTGAAGTGATGTCCATTAACCTTGAAATTTTCCTTGGTTGGGTGGTGTAACTTAATTGTATCATAAGGAAACACTTGGGATATCATGAAAGGTTTGAAACATCTTGATTTCAATTTTCGGGAAAGAGTTTAAGTCTGGAGTTGTACAAAAGTACTTTATCTCCCACTCTAAAAATTCAATGTCTAGTGTTCTTAACATACCACTACTTTGTCCTTTCTGTGTAGATGGTTGCATTCTCATATACTTCTCTTCTGAATTCTTCCAATTCATGTAGTTGTAGCACTCGTTTTTACTCAACCTTCTCTAAGTCCATGTTCAATTGCTTCAATGCCCAGTATGCTCTATGCTCAAACTCAACTCGTAAATGACAGGCTTTTCCAAACACTATTCAGTATGGTGACATCCCAATCGGAGTCTTGTATGCGGTGCGATAAGCCCACAAGTAGCTATGTTAACGAGCCGAGCTCGAGAAAAAAAAAGCTCGGGCTCGGCTCAACTTTTTTGGGCCTGAGCCGAGTCGAGCAGAGCAAAGCTCGGCCAAAAAAATGAGGCTCGACCCGAGCCGGTCGAGTTTTTTGGTTTTTTTATTGAAGACTGCAGCGAGCAGCCTTTGCAGGCACCTAAAAATAGTTGTCTGCAACAGGCCCCTGCCTATTACAGGCAGCTCTTTTAAAAAATTTTAATTTTAATTTTTTTTATGGCCAGGCTCACCCAGGCCACGGGCCTGCACGAGCTTGAGTTGAGGCCCCAAACTGGGGCTCGGCCAGAGTTGAGCCCGGCTCGGGCTTTTCTGGGCTGAGCTCGAGCCGCCCGAGCTTTTTTGCCATCCCTATCCCCGACTCAAGCTTTTTTTGGGCCGAGCCTGGGCCACCCGAGCTTTTTTGCCATCCTTACCCACAAGGCATCGTCCAATTCTTTTCAATTGTCTATTGGAAGTTTCAACCTGTCCACTCGTCTGAGGGTGATAAGGCATAGCGATGGGATGTTGTACCCCATACTTATGAAGCACCACCTTGAATAACCGATCATAGAAGTGAGTTCCACAATCAATTATCATGGCTCTTGGTGATCCATAGCAGTTTAAATTATGTTTCCTTATAAAATCTACCACCATCCTTGCATCGTTTATGGGCATTGCCTTAACTTCCATCCATTTAGTGACATAGTCCACTGCCACTAGGATATATCGATTATTATAGGATGATGAAAAAGGTCTCATAAAATCAACTCCCCATACATCAAATATTTCCACCTCCAAAATATTATTTAGTGGCATTTCGAGACAGGCCGATATGTTACCCGTCCTTTGACACTTATCACATGATCTGCAGAAATTATGGTAGTCCTTAAATAATGTTGGCCAAAACCGCATAGAAGCACCTTCACTACTATTTTAGTGGGGCCAAAGTGTCATCCATAAACTGAAGCATACACCCGTGATAGGATGGGCTTCATCTCATCCTCTGGTACACATCTTCTGATTATTTGGTCTGCCCCTCTATTGTATAAATTTAGATTATCCCAATAATAGAATTTCACTTCGTGGAGAAGCTTTTTCTTCTACTTATAAGTGAAGTCTGGATCTATATACCCACTCACTAAGTAGTTGACGATGTCTGTACACCACGAAGCTTTTTCCACCTGTAATAACTGTTCGTCGAGAGATATATCATTGATATCTACCTCATCTGAGTCATTTGACTATTATAGCCTTGATAAGTGATTTGCTACCTGGTTTTCTGTTCCATTTTTACCACGAATCTCAATATCAACTCTTGCAGTAACAACACCTATCAAATCAACATGGGTTTAGCGTCTTCCTTTTCGAACAAATATTTCAAAGCTACATGATTTGTGTAGGCTATTACATTTGAACCAATCAGATAAAAATGAAATTTGTTGAAGGCAAATACTATAGCTAGCATTTCCTTCTCGGTTGCGTAGTTGATTTGGGTATCTGTCAATGTTTTGTTGGCATAATAGATTGGCATGCAATACCTTTCCCTTGCGTTGACCTAGCACTGCTCCCATTGTGAAATCAACTGCATCACACATGAATTTGAAGGGTAGTTCCCAATCTGGAGTCACTATAACAAGTATAGACGTTAACTTTTCTTTCAAAGTCTTAAAGGCATGTAAACACTTACTAGAAAATTTAAAAAGCACATCCTTCTTCAGTAGATTGCACGAAGGTTTTGTAATCTTTGAAAAGTCTTGAATGGATCTTTTGTAAAACCCAGCATGTACTAAAAAGCTTCTGATTCCTTTAACTGATGTAGGCAGCTTCAATTTTTTGGTCACTTGTACCTTGACTTTGTCAACCTCAATACCATGTGAAGAGATTTTATGCCCCAACACTATTCCCTCATTCACCATAAAATGGCACTTCTTTCAATTAAGTACCAGGTTCTTTTCTTCACGCATTTGCAACACTAAGGATAAACGTTCCAAGCAGTTATCAAAGGAATCTCCAAATACTGAAAATTCATCCATGAATACCTCAATATACTTTTCCACCATGTCAGAGAATATGACAATCATGCATCGTTGAAACATTGCAAGTGTGTTTCATAGACCAAAAGGCATTCTCCTAAATGCAAAAGTTATATAGGGCATGTGAAGGTTGTTTTCTCTTAATCTTATGGAGCAATGACTATTTGATTGTATCCTGAATATCCATCTAGAAAGCAGTAATGAGAGTGACTTGCTATCCTTTCTAACATCTTATCAATGAAGCGTAATAGGAAGTGATCTTTTCTTATGGCATTATTTAGCTTCATGTAATCTATACACACTCCCCATCTCGTTACTAATCGTGTTGGTATCAGCCTATTGTTCTCGTTCTTCTCCACTGTAATTACACCCTTCTTAGACACCACATGTACTAGACTCATCCAAGAACTATATGATATAGGATAGATAATCCCTACATCTAGCCATTTCAGCATTTCCTTTCTCACTACTTCCTTCAAAGTTGGATTTATTTTGCGCTGACCATCCATTGAGGGTTTTGACTCGTGCTCTATTAAAATTTTGTTCATGCAAAGAATGAGACTGATTCCTCTAATGTTAGCTATGGTCCATCCAATTGCAATTTTGTGCTTCTTTAGTGCCTCCAATAACTTATCCTCATCCTCTATTATAAAATTAGCATTGATTAATAGAAGGGTAACAAAATCTCCCAAATAAGCATAACAAAGGTGTGATGACAAAGGCTTTAACGTAATAGTTGGGGCATTCTCCACTGATAGTATCGGTGGTGATGGATTGGCACTAGAGAGTCATATTGCCAATGTCTCCTTCCCATAGGTTGTTCTGCCAACTGTACAGTACGTTCAGTTTTTTTCTGCATCCGCTGACTCTGATTGTGCAATGTCCACTTGATATAGAATTGCTGGATGTTCAGCATCACATCTATCAGTTACAAGCACCTCAAGAACATCTACTTGGCAACAGGTATCTGAAGTCAGTGGGTGTTTCATCTCCTTGGGTGTTTCATCACCTCAATCGGATATAGAGAGAAAGTTATGACAGAAAAACTGAGAGCTGTTCAGCTGTTGAAAATTAGGCGAGCGCGCGCATTCACCTGCAGGAATGGCGCGCACCCCAGACCAAAAATGTCTCGCCTGAGGCTACCCAAACCCCCAAGGAACGCGCCCTAGGTTGCGCTTCATTTGTTTTGTTAGTTTAGGATTACCCAAACCCTCAATACAAACATTTACATATTAAGTAAATACTTCATTTGTTTTGTTAGTTTAGGATTACTATAGATTACATAAGTCCCCTCTCTTATGANTACCCACTCTGATATCTCTTACTTGATATTCTATCCAGATGTCATTCAGCAATGCATCTAAAAGTCTAACGTGGCATGTTGAAAAGATTTTTGCAATGAATAATCTTGAAATGGACGACGAGGAAGAAGATATATATTGTAAATTATGTTATGGGGTGCATTATACTGGTTACTGTGTGAATACATGCACTGAACCCTTTCAACTCAAGCTCATGCGGTTTAAAAAATATTTAAGATGTCTAAGACTAGCAATTGACACATCTTTTGAAGCCTACATGCCTGTGGGCGAGTGTATCCCTTCCGACACGTTTGTGGAATTTGGTCCTTCCATTTGAACGAGGAGGCAATTGCAAAATACTACATTGATCTTGCCAAGTTAGTTGAAAATAAAATGTGTGTGGGAGATGGTGCATTCTGGATTGAATTTAAATGGTGGAGATACAATCCACTCGAGAAATTTGAAAGAAAAGAGTTTACATTGTTCGTGAAATTAAATTGAAAATCGTCCATTCAACTCGAGGAGATATCAATTATGGAAGACGAGAACAAAGACAATGAAAGATCAATTACAAAGGAACAAAACGAAGAGGAGGCAATTAATGAAGAAGATATTATCCCACATTCTGTCGACTTCATTGATTGCTATATCATTGAATTTGTAATTATGCCCGAAGAGAAGGAAGAAGTTTACATAGTTAAATTCAAATCGGAGGAGATAGGCATACCATATCACATTGGAGAGGGTAGTGTTAAAATTTGTAGAAGCAATGAAGAGTGGAGCAAAGTCAGAAGAGGAAAACTAAGCAAGGCATCAAATGCGTTCTTCAAAATTCCATGATGTCGAAACAATAAAGTCAGGATAAGGACTCTAAAACAAAGTTCTTATTGGGAGGCAACCTAATTTTTCTTCCGTTTTATTTATTATACTTTCTAATAATAGGATAATATAGATTAGTTTTGTTTATTCAATTTTAGGGACTCATCGTCCATACCACGTTTCCCCTTAGATCTTCAATATGTTATTGGTTTATTAAATGTTAGAGTTAAGTAACACTTGTTCCAATTATTTGATTTTAATGATTTGTTTGACTGTATTGCACATGAACATGATGTCGAGCAACACTTAAACCAACCAAGACTAAGGAGCTAACGTGAGCAATAGGAAGTTAGCCATTGGATTACAATCCATATCAGTGGAGTCTTTTTCTTATTTTCTTCCCCACCCCTTTATATGCGGATTTAGAATTTAAGACATTGAGGACAGTGTTTAGTTTAAGTTTGGAGGTGGAAAACATGAGTTTTTATTTTATTTTATTTTTTGTCTTCATTTTTTGTGTGTGTTTGTGTCATTATTATGTTTATGTGTTTTTGTATGCTTTCATTACATTAGTTTAGATATAAAAAAATTGAAAATTTTAAAAATATTTTCTTTTTGTGTGCTTGTGTGAGTTTGTTGCCTGACTAGCAATGTAAAATATATTGAATCGTTAATTGATATATGAATGGTGAATAAGTTGCATTCTTAGATTAATTTCTACTTTTAAATGTGAAATTTGATATAAATTGAGCACATGAATTAAGTTAAGCATTGTGTAAGAATGAGTTGATTTCATAATTGGATAGGTTGAAATAGTGGACCATAGATGCTAAATCCAAAACCACTAAATTTTACATCCTTAGACCAAATTTATAATAGTTTGGAAGATTTCACTATTGTAGGAAAATGTTGAGACAAATGGAGATTCCATGTGTTAAATTAAAAATCTTGTGTAGATTGTCTAAGGTCAATATAATGAAATTGGGTGAAAATCTCAAGTTAGAAATCATTTTACTTGAAAAGGTGTTTGATGAGGGATATTGCACTAATCAAGACAAAAAAACACATTTTATTTGAAAATTTCTCTTAGCAGCCTTTATGACTCGAGATATTAAGCTTGTAAGGGTGTTAAAACCTGTTTCCCTAAAGTCAACTGACTTGGGAGTCATCGACCTAAAATTTGTTACATGGGTCATTTAGAAAGTTTAAGGGAAAGAATGCTATAAATAAAAGCAAAAACAAGTGTTCAAAAAAAATTGAGAAAAAATATAGAAAAAAACAGGTGCATGAAACAGAAGACACATCAAATGTCTTGGTTATGTCTCAAAGACTTCTTTTAGAAAATTTGACTTTTGATAAGAGATTTTTAGCCTAATTAAGTTCTAAAAATTGAAGCAATCAAATTTAATGGAAAATCATTATTTATTGACATATTGACTTGCAATTAGTAAGATTTACTTAAATTAGAGAGGTGATGATAGTATAAAATTCAATCTTAGTTCACACTCTTGAAAAAAATAAGTTTGGGATTGTGTGAATCTTACGAGTGATGAAAGAATATATTGACCATTGAGGGTCGGGAATTGACACAACTCATGAATTCAAAATGTTATGTTTAATTGTTCACACACACATCGATTTTACATAGGAGAAGTAGATTTTAATTTTTGTATTGTGATTTTAAACCTGTGCATAGATCTGATATTATGATTTCAATTCTGAAATAAGAAGTAAGGTCAGGTAGCTAATTTTTTTTTTTTTTTTTGCTTTACTTGATTCATGATTGACTGGCCACCAATTATGTAATTAGCATTGTATGTTTGTGTGTTTGTTAGGTTTGAATTTTGTTTGTGGACAAACAAAGAATCAAGTTTGGTGGGTGTGAAAGTGTAGTTTCTGCACTTATCAGAGGTCCTAAATGATGATATTTTACTGTTCTTTGGATAAAATACTACCTAACTTGTGTTATATTTCATTTTATAGGTAAAACTCAATGTTTGATGAAGAATTGGAGAAAAGAATGTAAAGATAGCGAAAAAGGGCTCAATTGTATGAAATACAAAGTTTAGGGACTGAAATCAAATATTCAAAATTTACGTCGAACCTCGCTATGAAGATTTGAGAGTTTTAGGCATCAATTGGATGAGGAAAGAGCCAAACAGATGAAATATAGTCCAAATATTATCATATATCAACTTCCAACCGAAAAAGTTATGCTTCAGATTTTTAGGCTCACATTGAGACCCAATTTTGGCATAGGAAACTTTCGAATTGGAAACTTTATACTACAAGAATTGTAGCCCTCCTAGTTATCGTTTCAATGTTATTTGAATCACCTCAATTGGATATCGTGAGAGAAAGTTATGACAAAAATACTGAGAGTTGTTTAACTGCCGGAAATTAGGCGAGGCGAGCGCCCCAGACCAAAAATGCCTCAATTGAGGCTACCCAAACCCCCAAGTCACGCGCCCTAGGTTGCACTAGGTGCGCGCCTCAAGGCTAAACGGGAAAAAATCACACTTTCCTTCTTTTGTTTTGGTAACAATTCAATGCAATCTTTTCGGCATCCTTTAAATACCAAACTCGACCAGAACGTGGGAGAACTTCTTATTGAACCTAAATGTCATCATATTCTACATATTTTGGAGGTGAAGAACTAGTCTATTCATCAATTCAAGGCGAATCATACAAGAATTTTGAAGATTCATAACCCGGTTTCAAGATTTTGAGTCAAGAACGTGGATTTTTGCTATTTCTTCCATCTTTTTTACTTTCGGGTGATGCTTTTCCAATTATTCTTGTGTAATTTAATTATAAGAATGTTAGGCTAAGTTTTTCATTGTATTGGATGAATGATGGACCATATTATTTGTTTATTTTAATTCAAAACAATTAGTTTAATATTTCTTGATTTTTCTTGATTGGTTTTACATTCTCATTGAACTATTTGGTTGATTGATCACAAATTATATAATAAGTTACTTTTTGTAGTGTAAGAATACTCACAATAGGTTTGGAACGTGTCAAAATCAACACATGGATAATAGGTATTATGAATAATATCTATAGCATGTGCAATCATGTGTGATAAATCCTATGAATCAATATATGTTTTTCATATGAATTCGGACTAGGAATAGGATTTGGTCATGTTGAACATAGGTTTAATATATCTTGGAAAAGAATATTGAATAATAGTGGATTATCGATTGTCTTGAATGCGTGAATTTAGTATATTACAAATTAAGATTTGAATCAAATGGCAATAGGGGATTCACGATTAATTAAATAAATACTTCATTTGTTTTTGTTAGTTTAGGATTACTATAGATTACATATAAACCATATCTTTTGATATTACCACACTTTGAATTTAATAGTAGCTATTGAACTACAAATTAGACCTTATTTCTCGTGGGAATTATACTCTTAACTCACAAATTTTATTACTTGTACAACTATCTCGTACGCTTGCGGGTTTCACGCGAACAATCTCCACAAACTTGGCAAAATGTTTGTCTAACTTCTTTTTTTGTAATTGTTAAGGAAAGGAAATTTGTGGCACATAAGCCTTGATGGGACTTAATGTTCTAACTGTGGATGTTTCTTGTCTCTATTCCTCCTTTTTGCAATTGGTGCATATTTTTCTTCTTTATCAACTTCTACCTCATTGCCTTTTCTGTCTAGCCGCTTCATATATATTTCAGGCAGTTTTACTCTACTTTTAGTTATAATAGCTTGCACTTGCTCTTTCAGACGTATCATCATATTGCCCGACAATGTCCCTATCGAGCTATCCGACCAATTTGTGTCTCTAGATTCTTGATAGATGCCAGCTGATTTTGAAAGTTTGTGTCAATTTGCTGGAACACCTTGTCTGTCTTTGCATATATTGATTGAACATCTCCCCCAAACTTTATTTTTTCTCTTTTGGGTATTATTTGACCATTCCTTTGATGATTATCTAACCATCTGAAGTTAGGGTATTGTCTAACCTAGGTTATATGTTTGTCCATATGGGTTGAAATTGCGAGAACCATTTTGAATGAAATTTACTTGTTCTTTAGGGAAATCCAAAGACAAGCAATTTTCTGTGGGATGATTGGCTCCACAATTTTCACATTCTGGACTGGTTATCACTGCATGTGTTCTTTGTGTTTGCGCTTTAACTAGTAACTCTACCGGTTTTATCAAAGCTGTTATCTATTTGTTGGTAAATGTTGTGCTCTCCAATTCATAAATTCCAACCGTTTTTTTGTGGTACCACCCTTTTTTGATGAAAACATTGAATCTGTCATGGCAATTAACTCAAATAAATCTATACATTGTTGTACGGATTTTCCAATGAATGATCCACCAATGGAGAAATCCAGCTGAGATTTTAAAAATGGTGACATTTCAGTATAGAAGCATTACACTTGATTACCTATGGTGATCCCATGATTTAGACACTTTCTCATTAACTCCTTGAATCTGTTATATGCCTCATGATAGCTTTCCCCTTCTTTGTATTGGAAAGTGTGAATTTTTAATCTGATTTTTGCTACTTTTGTCGATGGGAAAAATTTGTTGCAAGATTTTCTAGTTAGTTCCTCCTATCTAGTAATACTTCTATGAGGTTTAACAGCTAACCATTCCAATGCAGCATCTCGTAATGTATAGGGAAATAACCGTAACTTGATAGCGTCTTTATTGACCCCTGGGGCATGAAAATTCTCACAATTTATGAAGAATCTAGAGATATGCATGTTCAGGTTTTCATGAGCTAGACCATAAAATTGGAGAGCGTTACTGGTCGAGTTAATCCATTCTCCCCTTATCTAAAAGTTGTTCACTCCAAAATCTGGATACACTATATTGGAGCTCACGGATGCTGCTATGGGCATCAGAACATTAAAACTAGCAAGTCCCCTTCATTTTTTTTCACTCGCTCATGTTGGTGATCCGGTGGTGCTGCTACTCTCTCTGCAACTTGTCCAATTGTCTATATAGAAATATAGACATTTTGATAGTTAGTCATTTGATATTGTCATTTTTATTTGTATTCTTTGCGTTTTCGTTTGAAAATACGTTGTATCTCCGAATCAAACGGTTCAAGAGCGTCACCTTGGGTACGGAGCATATAATAAACACCTTTTATCTGTTAATGAAATAAAATAAACAAATCAAATAATAGTTAAAAATAAAATAAATTAAGACAAAGTAAATAGTCCCTGACAGGACAGCGGCGCCAAAAACTTGTTGCATTTTTTCTCTATCGCAAGTGTACGATATCGTAACAAATAATATAGTAGACATTTAAATCTGAATTATCGTTCCCACGAAAACTATACTTTAAAATTTAATTAGATTTTGCTAACTCCTATTTGATGAAAGCAAACAAAAAATTACATGGTATTGTAAATTTTTTGTTTGAACATTTGAAATTAATGAAAATGCACACACCACTTGATTGAGAATTCAAATAATGAACGAATATTAGGGCCGAACAATTTTACCTACTAATCACTTTTAAGTCTTAATTCAAGATTCACGAATCTAATGTAGTGTACGATCAAATTCTTCCATTGTATTCAATTTACTCATCTCGAGTTCTCATTGGGCCTATTTAACTAATTTAATACCATATCTCCTTACGAATCCACCTTAGTTAAACGAAATATTATTTCTAAGAATTCATATGATGATCGCAATATTTAGCATAGATATCTCTACACGTTATACTAATTTACCAGATTTTCCTATATGGTTTAAATCTCAAACCCACCTCTCGATTCATAAAAAATTCACAAACTTATCAAATTAGTGATCAAGTAATTCAACGCATGAAACTCATAGCAAAATCAACACGTATGATAAAATAACAAGAATCTTGAATAAAAGAAATAAAGGGTTCAAGTATATTACATTGTTCACCCTAATATGAAACTTAGCAAAAAATAATAATGGAAGAAGAAAAATAATAAATTGATATTGAATACATCAGGGATTTTGAGTAAAGGTATAGGAAAAGAAATTATTCTTGCACCAAGATCTACTTCATCTTCCAATTAATGCTTTAAAACTTGAATTTCTTGATGTTTCTCTCCCTCGAATTATGCTCTTCAATCTCTAGTTGTACTCTTTTTTTTTTCTCAATATGTGGACCCCATAAAAGTGCCTCTTTTTTTCTATTTATGCTTCCATACATGATTTTCAAAATTTGAAGCCTTTCTGGAATTTTAGCGGGCCAAAATAGTGTAACACTAAAATAGGCGGCGCAAGGCTTATGTAGCGCCTAGGTTCTATGAATGCAACGCCTAAGCGCTGACTCCTGTAGAAAAAATAATTCTTGGAGCTTGGGCGCTCCGAACATGGTTCATATGCGTCATTTTGCTGATTCTTTTCCTTGACTTTTGGCTGTTTGTTCACTTTAGCCCCATTTTTACTCCACCTACCCATACCTTTAAAATAACACTAGCAAACACATCAAAAATGTTCAAAACTCATAATATTTAGCCAACAATTAAGTTAAAATTGTATAAAATTCGTGAGTAAAAACACACTCGTCAAATAGAAAGAAAATAAAATTGTGTGATTTCATCTTCTTGGAGCGGGGTGATAACGAGCAATTGAATTCAAATTACCTAAAACAAGATTACAACACAGAGGATAAATTTAAGAAAATCAGTTTTATTTATTTTGTTTTGTATTTTCTCCCGCCCCTCGCTACGCATATTGCTTTGAAGTTTCGGCTTGCTATATTTTGAGCTATTTTTTAACATTTGCACTTTTAATTTAATTGTCATGTTCCAAATTTCATTGAATTAATTTCGAATTCATCTTCAATTTCAAGCTTATACATCATAAAATATGCTATTTTTCTCTCTTACATTTTTCATTTGTCAAATCAAAATTTGTGTGTTAAATTTTCTTATATAAAAAATGATGAGTAGCAAATGTTGTTACATATTAAAAAATGATGTTTAGCGTATTTATTTTAGTGTCACAAGAAGTATCACTTGTGTAAAAGTAATCGGTTATCGTTGCATCTAGAACATTTATTGTTGCAGCCGTTTTTCCTTCTATTATATAAAATAGTGTGTGACATAATGGATAAATAAAGATATATACTATATTTCGAGATGTGATAATACGCTAGGTTATTCAACCGTCCATGATAATTTTTTTTTTATTTTGTAAAACATAGTCATTTTTATAGAATTTGATTATTTACATAATTTGTAGCACACTTTATGGTGGTTGTCATTACAAATCGGGTGATAATAAGTTAACAATCATATGAAACAAGGATAATTGCAGCAGCGATATCGAACTTTTCATTCAGTTGCAGACTTTGCCCAAATCTTTAATTTGTTTCACTCACAATACCAAACATTTTATTTTTGCCACCCACGGTACCAAACATTTTCAAAATGTCGCAGCTGAAGTTCAAATGGATGGTTTCTGTTAGTTTGACCATTAGTTGACCAAATAATGACTTTGACAATAATTTTGACTAATTTTAAAAGGTTAAAATGGTAATTTTACATTATTAATAATAAAATAACTAAAATCAAATAATTTAAATTAAAAACCAAAAAATCAACTTCATCTTCTCCATCCACCCCACACATACCCACCCCTACCCCCAAAACCATCACCTCAACTGCCATCTTCTCCACCACCACCACTACCATCTCCTTCACCGTAATCAATAACTACACATCTACTCACCGCCAACCAAGCGAACAAATTCTATTTTCTGAAATCAATTCTACAAATTAAAGGTAGTTTTCTGCACAAATGGCGACCATGGGCTTGGTTGGTGTTGGCTTTACTTTTCTGTACTATATTATAAGTAACAAACAAAACCCATAAAGATGAAGACTCAAGAAGAAAATGCCCAATCCTCTTTGCTTGATTCCCTTTACTGTGAAGAAGAAAAATGGGGAGAATTTGAAGAAGGTGGTGAAAAATTCAAATTTTATGGTGGAAATCTGTCAAATTTTTTGCATATGTTAACGGAACAAGATTCGTTTTCGAAACATGAAGATCTAAACTCTCTTTTTCCAAAGAAAATGACGCATTTGTCGATGGAACACGCTCCTCTTTCTCTACAGGCATGCACAAATGCAGTTGAATGGATCTTGAAACTCAAAAAATTTTATAGGTTTTCAGAGTTGACTACCATGCTTACAGTAAATTATCTTGACAGGTTTCTTTCCAGCATCCATTTTCAGAAAGAAAAGTCATGGATGATCCAACTTGTAGTAGTGGTGGTGATGGTTTTGGGGTAGGGGTGGGTATGTGGGGTGGATGGAGAAGATGAAGTTGATTTTTTGGTTTTTAATTTTAATTATTTGATTTTAGTTACTTTATTAT
>OU503046.1:20889102-20907387 GCA_912172775.2 Fraxinus pennsylvanica
CCATTGGGACCACAATGATCTGTTGTAACAACATTGATTCACACGTTTCTTTCACTATATTCTTACTTGCTCACTACTCAGTTTTCTAGCTTATATATACTCCTGTATTGTAACTTTGTAAATTATCGATTGAAATATAATTTTCAGCTTGATCATCTTCTGTTAAATTCATCTTTATCTCTGTTTTTAACTCTCTTATATATTTTAAAAGTAAAACAATACCGTAAACAAATGTTCGAGGATGAGTGTAGTGGGTTGGAAGAATACATAAGCAGGAAGAGGAAGTGGTTGATATGTCACGTGCAAACAATTTTTTTCATAATATTAACATTTCACGCACATTGTTTTAAGGAATAAAATGGGCCCACTATATTTTAATTGTGTTTTGCTGCTATGTACCCAAAAAAAAAAAAAAAAAAAATTGAAGAAAAAAAATCAACGCCAAAAATAATAAAATAAAAATTTAAATAAATCTCTCATATAGTGTTTTTGCTAAGCTTATAAAGTTCGTTTAAAATTTTTTATAAATTTCATGAAATTTAAATGTAATTATTTATTAAAGGGCTCTTTTCATTTTTTGGAAAGCGAAGAGAAATTGAGTTTGGATAGGCCATAGATGATGTCAAGAAATTGCTACACTCGTAAAAAATTTAGGAACCTCATAATAATTTATTGGCTTGAACCTCAAAAATCTCAGGGCTGGCCTGCGTATAACCATCCCTCTACGTGTGTAGATGAACTGCAATGCTGAAATCAGGAATGCTTTATGTTCACAACCATTATGATTCAATGGCCACACACCACCACCACCACCACCATGTCACTATCATTATCAATCAATATTGCAGTGTTAGCACGAAACAGATCTACACTGCCCCTTGCAATTTTCCGCCCTCGGCGGCACTGAATTTTCTACCATCATCACCGGAGATCGTAGGGAGTTTGGGGATAGAGGGGATGATAGGACAAGACAGGACCGGAAAGGAGAGGAGAGGAGCGAACCATTGTTACGTGTTTGATTAGTTCAAGTACTTCCTAAAACCCAAAAGATGCACAGTAAACTTGGAATTTGTAAAATCACCAGTGTTGGCATATTTTCTCTAAATAAAATCTGAATGAAAAAAATAAAAAAATGATACATTCTTCTCAGCCCTACGATAATATTATGAGTTCTGCTACATGTACATTATGGTGTACATAATGGACACCCTTATGTACACCATAATGTACAAGGAGAATAATCCTAATATTATTACTCTCAATAGGTCCTACTAGTTCAGCATCACAGAGAAAAGTCATTTTAGTTGTCTTCGTTTCTTTTCAAAATCAATAAAGATTCGCAGTTGAGAATCACATAACTAAAGAATAAAATGAAAATCAACTGCAGCAGTTTCTATGAATTTTGTAATGCACTTGCAACTCAAAGACCTTCCCTGAACTGCAGTTAAATAATTTATACACAACATCAGCACCCCCTTTTTCTATACAAGTGATGTATCGGTGCAGAAATTGACAATTGGAGATCCATTTATACGATGAGAATCACATCTTTTATTGAGATATTGTGAGCTGGTCGGATCATTCCGCTGCAGCATCAGCACCAAGCTTCTCATACAAGCGATATATCAGTGTAGATTTCAACATTTGAGGCTCTCTCTCTAGCACAGCAATAACATCCTTAACTGATATGCTTCGAGCCAACCGGGGTACAACTTGATTTCTTCCAACTCTCCTAATCTCTGCTGCATACCAAAAAGTTGGTGAAAATATTAAATCTAAATATCACAGTCAGGCCAATTGCTACAACCAAAGCCACTGAGTCATCTATTTAAACACAAAAAAACAATCAATGCTTGCTATTATTGCCAATAACAACATTATGTTGGGCTGTGTGGAGCTTAATTCTAGTGTATGTTTTCCCCTCGACTTCTGATTGACATAATATTTCGATATATGTTTCATACAGAGGATTTTAGGAGAAGCTGTTTTTTATGCAGACTGGACAGAAAGGTGTGTGAAAGCCTTGTAATCTCTTTCATTATAGTGAAAATTCTGCAAGGCAAGCAAACGTGGCTCTCACATTGAGGGAAAACCACTTTATATCTGTGATTAGGGTGTGGATTTCCGATTTCGTTATGCTTATTATTGCTTTTGAAGTTAGGAATTAGGGCTTAATCTATAACACACTTTAAATAGTACAAGAGAACCAATCAAGTGATAATGCATTAGTCAACAAATTTAACAGGGAGGTCACATCCTACCAAGCAAGCAATGGATCAAGAACACTTTTATTTCTCATCAATAGCCAATAAGGAAACTTCCAACCCATTTGAATTACTTGGATTCCTCAGCAACTTAATAAAAGCCCGCTTGCTACTGCAAAAGATAGGTGTTTTATGTCGATCCTTCTAAGAATTATAAGCCCTTCAAGCTCACAAGCAATACAAAACACCATCTAAACCATATGTCGATGAGATTGTGAGGCCACACAGAGATCTGACCAATATATGATGTTTACTTCACGATTTTGGATAAATCAGCCAACAGAAAATAGCGGCTGAATGTATAAAGATGGCAACGCTCAGCACTCAATAGGGAAATCGTATTGCCTAACATGTGCATCGAATGTATCCAAAAAAGCCAGAGTTTATTCCATTACATAAATTCAGGAACAAGAGGAACTGATCCTCCTAGCCATCTATATTACCAATGTTGGTATAAACTTAGGTAACCAGTAATTATTTTAAGGCACTAACTGGTTTATGATGGTGATGCATCATTCTATACCAAAAAAAATATATTCTCATTTATTTAGAAAGAAAACAAATCCGCCTATCCTGACAGGACAGTGACCTAGAAACAATAATTATTTATATGCGGCTATGTGCCATCATGTTGACGCAACAAGACATGATTTTATAACCGCACAATCTTAGGAGAAAAAAAGGCTTCATATTTTTAATTGCACAGGTAGCTTAAATAAATTTCATCTGATAAACCTTCTAGTGATAAATCCAATAGACAACCTAGTGCTCGAGCAACTATTACAGTAACTGCATTTCCAATTGAATGTTAGACAAGCTTGTAATAATCTGGGAAGTTCAGTCTGTAAGAACTTTAGCAAGGGATATACTGTAGTTATGAAGCATAAGCCTCAACCCACAAAATTCACTGCATAATCCGGCGAAAAAGGCTTCCCAAGTAGTTTTGGAGTTAGAGATCTATTAAGAGAGATTTATTCAAGAGAAAATCTTAAAATATACATCCAATCACAAACTACACAAAATTTGCCCTTTCTCATGGAGATTTACCTATCAGAGATGCACAAGGACCCTGGAGATTAAGCCTCCCTACACCACTTACTCCTATTAACACACTTCCCATTTAGTGCTTTCTACATCTAGATCCCATTTACCTGTACTATTAACATTAACATAAACATAATCACATTTCAATCCCCCAAATCCATACATCTTCTCTTTCGAATTTGACATGTTACTGGTAATCATCCTCATTTGATAAATGATGACAATCATCATAAAAATAATCTGCTTACATCAATTCGGATTCGGACTTCAAGCAAAACTTGCTCTGTCTTTAGTGCTCATATTAAAAACTGAATTTTAGGCTCTGGATTAAAAGGTTAAACCATAAAGCATTCGATCACATGCCTCCTAGTTATCAACAAGTGGTAGAGATACGGAGTTGTGAGCTTTGGAGAATAAAACGTGTTATGTTTTCTGATATTAATCCTTTACAATTAGGTTATAATTTATAGGCTATTAACCTTGAGATGAACTAGGACTACTAACAACTTATCCCTTAGAAATAGGGATACTCTCCTAGGACTTGAAAATTCGAAATTTGAATATAGAAACTTATCCTTACTATACAATCCTAACTAATAGGACTAGATGAGATCGTATCTTCCAACACTCCCTCAAGTTGATGAATATGCATTGTCCATTCCCAGCTTGGTAATGATGGTCTGAAATATGGGATTAAACCCTTTAATAGGTACATTTGCCCATTGAGCCTTTAAGGACATGTAAGGTGTGCAAATCAAACCACTGTCCAGCTTCTCCTTTATGAAGTGCCTATCCACCTCGAAGTGCTTAGTTCAGTCATGTGGTACTGCATTGTGTGCAATGCTAATTGCTGATTTATTGTCGCGATAAAGTTTCATGGGACCATCCCATTTAATCTTCAAGTCTTTGAGGATGATCTTTAACCATAGCAACTCACTCACTCCTTGAGCAATTGCTCGAAACCCAGATTCCACACCCGATCTAGCCACCACATTCTATTTCTTACTCCGACGTGTTACTAGGTTTCCACTAAGAAAGGTACAATATCTTTACGTAGACCTTCGATCAACTACCGATCTAGTATAATCTGCATCAATATAGGCTTCAAGTGATAGTCCAACATTTCTTCTATACAAGAACCTTATCCCTGGAGTTCTTTTAAGATAATGTAACATCCTGCAGGCCACTTGTAGATGAACTTATTTTGGATTATGCATAAATTGGCTAACTATACTTACAACATAGGTAATATCCGATCTCGTGTGGAAGAGATAAATGAGCTAAGGAGTTGCTGATACATTTCTTTGTTAACCTCAATATCTCAAACTATACTCTTCGTGATTGTTTTAGCCCGTATAATACTTTCTTCAATCTACACACCTAGTTGTATGATAGTCCTTTTCAGAATCCCGCTAGTATCTCCATGTATATTTCTTCCTCCGAATCTCCATGTAGGAATGCATTCTTCACATCAAACCTTCGAATTTGCCGGTTGTAATTAGCTACAAGTGAAAATAGAATTCTAGATGTATTCATTTTCGCCACTAGTGCGAAGGTTTCTTAATAGTTGACTCCATATGTCTAGTATATCCTTTAGCAACGAGCTTGGTTTTATACCCTTTCAGTGATCCATTGGCCATGTATTTTACCGTGAAGACCTATTTGCATCCAATTGATTTTTTCCTCTAGGTAAGTCTACCAATTTTCATGTCTCGTTCTTCTTTAGAGCCTACATCTCAATATTCATGGCATGTTTCCAATTTTCACATAATAATGCCTCACCTAAGGAGTTAAGAATAAATAGCGTTTAGACTTGTAAAAAAGTTTTATGAGATGGTGAACATTTTTCAAATGACAAAAATGAGAGGATATAATGGAGTCTAAGTACATTCTTTGGGTTTCTTTCTAATGGCAATAGATAGATTACTATCAGAATTTAAGTTAGAATTTGTTACCTCATTTCAGAATTTGAGTTTTGTATTGGAAATTGGTGCTTTCCTTCTTGAATTCACCTTGGGGCAAGTTTTTTTGGCTTTATTTTCCAAGTTCCTACTTTTTGAGTGTTTGATTGGCCTTTTTTCATGGAATATATTTTTCAAAAATTGATCGAGTGACCATATTTTCCTCAAAAACAAGGAAAACATTTTCTTTATTGGGAGGAGGAGGAGGGGGCGGGGAGGTTTTTATTTTCTAGATAATTCATACTTCTCAAAAACTAAACTTCATGGAAACTACAACATTTTCTAGGTTGGAATTAAGTCAATCAAATACATTTAATTAACAATTTCCATGCATTTAAGTTCTACGAAAATTTTCTTTCCATGCAAATTTCATACTTACAATCAAACATGCCTTTAGAGTATTTGGTGTTAGCACAAATTTCATCTCCCTCAAAGAATCAGGATCCCATTTGGACTTTACTCATGTTCATATTCTACATGCTCGATTTCTGCCACAAGATCAGTAGTCGGTGGTCTTGTTTCTTTTTGGCTTTTGATTTTTCGATGTTCAGATTCAAAGGTGCGTAACCGCAGATGTAGTGATGTGGGTGTTGTTCTAGAAGAAAGCTCTAGTAGGAGCAAGTCCTATAACTCCTTACCTTCTATAATCATCTCCCCTTGCAGACTTGGTGAAGTAGGCAGTGTCCTCATCAAGCATAACATCAGCTAAGACACACATCTTCCTAGTAGAGGAATCATAGCATTTGTACTCTTTCTGTTTGGACGAATACCCTATAAAAACACTCCATCATTCTTGAGAATCCAATTTTCCTTTATTCGAATGGTGGATATGGACAAAAGATGCAACCAAATATTTTTGGAACAAGGAATTTGTTGTGCTAAACCAAAGGAATTTGATGTGCTAAAGTCACGGAAGAATTTTGAAAGGATATCCATGGGACTTTCAAATTCTAAAACTCGAGAGGGTAACCGATTAATGAGATGGCACCTATGAGAATAGTTTTCCCTAGCAAAGTTTAAGAACATGGTTCTGGAACAAAAAAGGTTAGGTGGTAACTAGCAGGTGGCCATTCTTTGGTCGACCACGCCATTTTACTGTGGGATGTGGACACATATAAATTCATCAATAATTCCCTTCTTTTGGAAGTAAAGGTAAGATCTGATTAAAGTAATCCCTAGCATTGTCTGATCTGTACTTCTTGACATGTACTCCAAATTGATTTTTGATCATATTGTGAAAAATATGATACCTACATCAACCCTAGATTTCATCAAAAAAATCCAGGTAACTCTAGTGCAATCATCTATAAAGTAAACAAACCAAGGAGCCCCAAAAATATTATGAATAAGAGAAGGGAACCATTTATCCTATGAATCAATGACAAAGGAATAGAACATCCTTTACTACTAATGGGAAAGGGTACACGTCTATGTTTGGCAATTTCACACACATCTCAATGGAACTTCTAATTATCAATCTCTTTAGAGAATGAAGGAAACGTAATTTTAAGAATTCTAAAAGGATGCCCAACCCATTGATGTGTAGCTAAATCCGCTCTTTATTAGGGCATGAGTGTCCTGAAAAAAATGTAGGGGTAATTTGCTCGTACTTCCATCCAAGTTAGTAGATGTTTCAAGAAGGTACAACCCATTGTCTTCCTAAGCATGTCCAATCGTCATTTTCTAGGACCAGGTCCTGAAATACACGAGTACTATAGATTTGCAATTCAAGTCAGTTGTAAGTTTATGAATAGACAAAAGATTTGTAGATAACTTGGGAAAATGGAGCACTTTTTTAAGGACAAATGAGAAAATAATTTGAATGTTTCCAAAGCCGAAAACATTTGGTTAAGTAGCCATCTACAGTGGCTATTTTTCTATTACTGGGACAAGGAACAGAACTGCTAAATGAACTATAAGAGCGAGTCACGTGATTAGTGGCTCTGGAGTAAATGACCTAAAAGTCTGCAAATGTTTTCTGTGAGGCAATTAAACCACATGAAATAGAGGAATTACCTGAGTGTACCAATGAACAAGTGCTTGGGCTAGGAGCCTCCAATTTAACAAGTAGGTTCCTTAAGCTATCTATTTCCTCCTTGTTGAAGTTATATGTTGTTCTAAACTTTGATCGTCTCCATGATCCGTCAAAGTCAAGTGTGCATGTTCCGAGTTCTACTTCTAACCTCTTTTATATCTCTAGTTCTTGCTTGATGTAGGAGGTTTTCCATGTAGTTGCTAGCATTTTGCTTTGGTGTCTGTTCTTCCTGGAGTAGGTACACCATAGGCTGTTGAGATAGGCATCTTGGCTTTAGCTTGGTGGTGGCTTGGACAATTATGTTCTACCAGTATCTCAGTGTTGCTATGATTTTGTTTTGTTGGACTTCTTTATTGCAGTACCAGTCAACATAGCTGAGGAGGCATTCATGAGTGGAGTCTAGCATCACTCCCCTACGGCTTTATAGAAAACGTCTCATTCAATGATGGAAAATTGGTCCTACGCAAGATCTGTACCCGAACTTGGTCCAGATCACTGTTTAATCCGGCCAAGAATTGTGCACTTTCATTTTCAATAAAATTCCTCCAAATCATGGCATCTTCGCTGCATTTCATCTAAATGCACCTATAGTGATCAAGCTCATGCCAAGCATTTTTCAGAATGTTGGCATGTTCTATAACAGACCTGGATCCTTGTTTGGTTACTGTGGTTTTTGTTTTAATCACATTAATTTGGGCAGCATCTTGTTTTCTGAAATAGGTCTGTCGAATGGATTTCCAAATCTCCTTTGATGTTGATAAAAACATGGAGGTATCACTAAATTCAAGTTTCATGGAGTTCCATAACCAAGACATGACCACAGAGTCCTCATACCAAGCTTCAAATTTTGGATCACCTTCTTTTGGTCCAGTTCCTAGGAGATGACTCATCTTTCCTTTTCCCTTTAGAAAGGTCCGGACTAGTTGAGACCATTTCAAGTAATTTTGATCAGTTAGTCGATAGACGGACTGGATGGTCTGCAAGTCTCTTATTGTTACAATAGCATTCTCGGGTGGTTCACCATTGTTTCTTGAGTGGGTGGAGTCTTCAACTATTTCGAACATTGTAAAATCCGAGAAGTGTATTGAGTTATGCTGGCTATGTGTAATACCCAGACCAGGAAAGTTTAAAAAATTTGATAGGTACTACTCATACCAACAAGGTGCACCTTCTTTTCCGAAAATCCATTGTTTGAAACTCTACACTTAAGCGTGCTTGGCTTAGAGCAATTCTATGATGGGTGACCCCCTGAGAAATTTGCTTGGGGAGCGTGCGAGTGAGGATAAAGCATGCTGAAAAGACCCATGTTGGTACAGTGGGGATAGTACGTCGTCGACCTAACGGCCGAGACAGCCCGTTAAGTGGGACTCAGGTCATTACAAATGGTATCAGAGCCCGATTGCAAGCCGGAAATCGGGAACTAAGTGCTATGCGGGACAGTGCTACGTCATAGGGTGTGAGCCACCTCTTGAACCCGTAGGAGCCACATCTAGAATCCCAACGCCTGGCAACGTATCCTCAGATGGATCAAGCGCGACGAAGACGTCGCGGGTCTAACGGGGGGTGATTGTAATACCCAGACCAGGAAAGCTTAAAACATTTGATAGGTACTACTCATACCAACAAGGTGCACATTTTTCGAAAATCCATCGTTAGAAACTCTACAGTTAAGCGTGCTTTGCTTGAAGCAATTTTATGATGGGTTACCCTATGGGAAGTTTTCTTGGGAAGCTTGCGAGTGAGGATAAAGCATGCTGAAAAGACTCATGTTGGTACAGTGGGGACAATACGTTGTCGATCTAACGGCCGGGACAGCCCGTTAAGTGAGACCCGAGTCGTTACACTATGGCGACAGGTTTATGGTTAGTAGTCAAGGCCCAAAAAAAAAACCAAGACCTAATGCTTTTTCAGCAATTAACAACGGGTAGAGAAAGCTTTGTTTTTGAACCAGNGTAGAGAGAAAGCTTTGTTTTTGAACCAGAAAACAGAGCACAACTGACTTTTACAGCTACAGGAAATAATAGGGTGATTTAAGGTCAATATAGATCGAATAAACTGGGATGAAGGAGGGTTAAGACTCAGTATTTTCCAGCAATTAAGGGCTTAAAAAATAATAAAATAAAGTGCCATATCCGGCTCTGATACTGTTGTGACCTTTGGAGAATAAAAGGTATTTCTGCTATTAATTCTTTACAATTAGGTTACTATTTATAGGTTATTAACCTTAAGATAAACTAAGAACTACTAACAACTTATCCCTTAGAAATAGGGATACTCTCCTAGGATTTAAAAATTACAAATTTGAATATAGAAACCTATCCTAACTACACTCCTAACTATTTGGACTAAATGCGATCGTATCTTCCAAAAAGAGTTACCCAGAAAAGTTTTCCTTTTGAATTTGAGTTTGCATCCTTTATTCTAGTAAATGTGTTCAAATATAACTGTGGCAATGACATCATCGCATCCGATTAGCTTCATTGACTTCACATTCATCTCTACACTTCAGTTACTTCACATTCTTCTCTATGGTCATCAGCTTCAAATTTTCTTCACCTACCACCTTCATCATCTTCAAATTTATTGCATGACTGATTATAGAAAAACAGATTTGGCTTCAAATTATGGATCTGAACCAGTTTTAAATTCAGCCTAATAAACTCAAACAAATGCCAACTCATGACATTCATAGTCCAATATACAGTCATGAGCTCATTCAAAGCTTAGACAAGTTCGCCCAAAAAAAGATCATCTATCTGAGACCTATAAATTCATTCTTACTTGTAAACAGCATAAATGTGCAAGGCAGCATGTTTAACCATTATAAAACCATACTTGCCTGCTTGGTACTTGAGCAATGATAAACCAACATACCAGGGGTGTTAATGGCAGCCGAATGACCACGTTTTTCTGCTTCTTGATTTTCCTTTGTGCGTCTTGCAGAGGATGGTAAAGGCTTCTGCACAACATCTTTACCAGATGCAGAATCAGATGCCACATCAGTTCCTCCCTGTTTCTGCTTGGCCTCGATCATCAATTGCCACCTCGAAAGCATGTCACCAACTCCAGTAGCAGCTCGGACAGCAACATTTGCCGCTGTTGCACGCATCTTATCATCCTCTTCTTTGTTAGCCTGAAACGACCCCAAAGCTTAGAAAGTAATGATATCACATCTTCCAGACAGCACTGGAGACATTTCTGTACCTTCGCTGATTTTACACGATTTTCATCCTTCTCCTTGTCACCATCGACTCCAGTAGCACTCTCAGGCTGCATCCTCAAATGATCAGAGATGCTTAAAAATTCACACATAAAGAAGGAAGAAATAATGTTGAACTACAGCAGTAACGGGAAGCACAAGAGTTTTACTTCATTCTGTTTTTGAAGTTTTTCTGTTTCAGCCTGCTTCCTTTCCCATTCTTTCCGAGCTTTTTTATTCATCATCATAATCTGTTGCCGAACATTAGAAGTGATGACAGTCCTGTGCCTTGGCTTCTCTGTATCAACCCGCTATAGAAATCATAAATATTTATCTAAGATTAGCTTGATATCCCATTCAAATAAAAAGCATTTTCCAACTTTTCCACCAAAAAAAAGTAGAAGAAATAGAAAAAAGTAAAATATGGAAACTAACCTGCTTAGACAATCTGATTAAATTTGTAATGAGTCCACGCATTCTCTCTTCCACGCACTACAAGTACGATATCCATAGAAGAATCAAAGCTTGGCACGTCTTTTACTCTTTTATACAGCATCATTATAATTTTTTTTTTTTTTGCACAATTGATTTGAAGAGAATAAGCTTTCTAAGTTGAAAAGGTATATAGTGTCAAATGCAACAAAAAGGATTTTGAAGATCTAAAATCTCCCTTGATGGTCAAAAAATTACCCCAATATGGTTCCTAGAAAAAGCATGAGAACTCGTAATTCGAGTATAGGCACATTAAAGGCTCACCAAGGACAAGCATCGCTCCACGTCATTGCTTATATTCTTTAAACCACACTTAGCCACTGCCACACAGAGAAGATGAAGAAACCCAAAAAGTTAATCTTCATTATACTAAAGTTGCTCCTTACCACAGATAAAATAAGATATGATAATAATCAAATACTGTTAACATAGAGAAGACTTCACTGATTTCTGTTAGTTTCTTCTCAAGTGGAATCTTATGCAACATCAGCCTTTCTTCTTCTTCTTGAACAACCCGTCTAGATGCCTCCGAATCCCGAAACTCTTCCTTGGAGCCAGAAAATAGTTGTTCTTCCTCCTCCTGTGTTATACATTGTATTTCATAAGGGGAAAAAAAATAAAATAATAAAAAACTCCTCATATGTTGAGTATAAATTAAGTGATGATAATGTCTTAGAGTGGACAGACAAATCGTTTTCTGTCCATCACTCTGTGGATAAGATTGAAAGAGTGGTTACCCTGATATTAACTCCGCTTACGGCAGTAACATCATTGAGTTGTTCAATGCTTTGATCCAGAAAGTCTCCAGACACTTTTTGCTTCTTACTATAAGATATATAAATAAATGCAACATCCAAATGAGGAGGATTCATTGCTATGTCTGAACAAGTTAATATGCGTGTCATGGTATAGGCTTAGCAAATTTAATGATATAAAAATTGGCATCACCTTGATGGAGGTGGAGAAGAACCAAGTGCTTCAGCTTGCTTCTTCTGCCCAACAGAAATCCTTTTGGGGGCAGCCTTAGAATTATTTCCAGGTCCAATCAAAGAAGGTATCCTGGAGTTTGACTGATTGAACAAGAAAGCAAAAGTAGAGGATGAAGTAACCCCTAGATAATCATAAATAACCAGATATATATTATTATTTAATTGTAAGAGCAGATTTTCATAACATGCTCCCATTTCTCCTTGCACTGTAACGCTTCTCTTGTCTCAAAATTATGCTTCAGCTTGAAAGAGAGACACCCAAAAGAAAACATACAACGAGACCAAAGCACTGAGAGAAACTGTAACTATTAGAACCATCCACATCCCCCAGGCAACTACCCGAAATAAGATGTAGGAAGCCAGCAAGTGGAAGATCCCATTAGATATTTTATATGAAGACTTTCCAAGTTTGGATTCTTATTTTAGAAAAGGAATTAGGGTTCAGTTTTAAAGATTTTATAGTATTTTATGTTATTTGTTTCCTACTTAATTTAGTCTTTCTAAAAAAGTATATAACAAGGGGTTAGTACTTTGTTTTAATTAACCTTATATTATTAAATACAAACATATTTATCTGTCCTTCCTCGCATCCTCTTCTCTCTCCCCTTCTTTCCCTTTCTTCTCCCATTTTCTCCTCTCTTCTTCTATAATTCTGATTCTTTTTTATTCCGTCTGTTCTGAGCACGACGAACATTAGACAAAGGCAATGACGTGTAGAACAAGATGTTCAACAAAAAAAACTTCCAGCCTGAGATAGAGAGCAAAGAAGGGGAGTCAGAGATGCAATAATTATCAGGAAACTAGAAGAATTCATTGAAAAATTACACTTTGATTCTGTTAGCCAGACTAACAGGAAAAATAATGACGAAGAATTACAACCACCACGGCCACGAGAACAACTATTAGTTCCAAGGTCTTGGGTCAATGCAATGAAGCAAGAATAAGAACTGCAAAGTTGCAGAAATTTATTTATTTTTTTCCGAAGTTTCACTTCAATCGCTCAAGGCAAATTCCTAGGTACAAGAATCCCGGTAAAAAAACAAACAAAAAAATGGTACATGAACGAGAGTACTAACATAAAGGACCACAAGAACAAGCATAATGAGATAAATATGATTAGCACCTTTAAAATCACTAGAGAAAGCAACTATTAGCACCATAGTTTTGGCTCAATGCAGTGATTATAACTCGGGCTAAACCATATTTGAGAGTAATATTTCACACATTAGTATAAGCACAATAGAGTAACCAGAGAGACACGGGATTTCCGAAGATTACCAACGTATTGGTTTCAAAATGGCTAGTCATGGAAGAGGGCAGTGAATTTGTCGGTATCATGCTCGTCGGCCTTGCAAATCCCATTCTAGAAGAGTGCATCTCAAAGGATTCGTCCTGCAAATTACCTGCAGCATTTCCCTGATCAACCTGTGCAGAAGACAACGTTGATGCCTGTGCGGTGGACAACTGTACTTTGTGTTGTTGGTCATTTGACTGATCAACTTGTTCCTGCTTCACGTAAGACATTGATGACGAAACTCCAATTTTCTGTTCCTTGCTGGTGGATGATGGCCACTGGACTGGATTTTGTTGCAGTGACGTGCTATTGTTCGTGTGAGACATGGCTCCCGGTTGCATTTTCTTCGGTTCACCAAAAGCATTAGGCCTGCCAAACTTAGGCACATTCATCATACTCATAGCCTGTGTCGTAGTTCCCAACTGGTTAGCATTCATGTTCTGATGAGCTGTAACTTGCCTCATTTGTGAATCAGGAGGTTGCTGTCTGAGAGATGTAGCAGAATAAGGAGGATAACTACTCCCAGGGCTTCCATATGTCGGAAAAGATGCCTGTGAGAATTGCAAATGCTGTTGCTGCTGTTTATTAAGTCCCTGAATCGGAAATGTTGGCTGCTTCCACTCATGACTCGAAACATTCAAAGTGGAAGATGTCATTTGATTTATTTCCATTCCATGTGAATCTACCTGACGCTCCACCTCCTGGGATTTCAGAGCACTACTATCGCTTGTTGAATCTGTTAAGTTGTGTAGAAAATGAAGTATCATAAGAAGAGTTGGGAGCCTCTTGGTACGATTGTTAAATTAATAGTATTTCAGAGAAGGATTTGGCACCAGTTGATGGCATTTGGGGTTGTCGTGCAGAGGCCTGAGGCTGTAATGGGATTTGATTCGGTGCAGTCTGTGTGTTCCTTGAAGCCTGATTTTTATTTTGATTTTGGAATCAATCCACAAATAAAGTTATGCATTTTCAATTAAACTATAAACAGATTAATGATATGATATTCATTACTTGTTGAGTCTGCAATTTATATACAGCCATCTTTAACATCTGGTCCCCTACAACGCTTCTCATGTGTCGGACAAAAACATCTTTCGAGATCTCATTTTTCTGAAAAGAGGCAACTGCTGTTAGCTAGAAGCTAATACAAACACTAGATCTTTACAAGAGAAAGACATTTGTTATGAAGAAGTAACGAGCAACTAAATATCACCTTAAGTTTGAAGTAAAGAGTATGAAGTTGCATGGCTCTATCCTTGTCAAGTTGTGGTTGTATGATAGGAAGCAACAGGCCAAATGGCACTTGTTTGCCTAATTTCAATGAATTACCCTGCTGTTGATTACTTGCCACCGTCTGCTGATTATTCATCCCTGAGGTGATGGACTGTTGGCTACTTATCCCAGCTCCCATGGCATGTTGATTCCCCATTCCCATAGCTGTAGTTTGGTGATTCCCTGATCCTGTTGACATGGACTGTTGATTTTTGGTACCCATTGCCAGCTTAAGTTGATTATTCGACCCCATTGCCATGGGCTGTTGATTAGTCATATTCTGTAATTTGTGCAACTGTGCCTCGCTGTCTGGATTTTCTTCAGGGTCTGCCTCTACTGTTTGGACGGAATTCTTTTCAGATATCTGCACACTCATTGATTGAGATACAGGAACATTATTCTGGTCAGATTGTGTTTTCTGATTCTCAGATTCTAGCCCACCTTGCTGTAGCTGCGATTGAGATGAATGTTGCTCAGTTTGCTCCATAGCAGTTAGATCATGCTCACTTCCAAAATTGACACTTTCATCATGGCTAGAAGATTTCCATTGTGAAAGATACGAACTCGAGGTATGGCTGCTTCCTTGAGATAAGACTGCTGCACTTATAAAGTTGCATGCATCAGGAAGATGGAAAAGTTTCTTACAAGCAAAAATTGAGAATAGAAAGAAAGAACTTGGATTTAAATATGCTAGCAAATCTCATTAGTACGCAAGCATACTTGTTCTTCAATATTTAGTTTGGAATCTTAAATAAAGATATGACCATCTTCTTATAAAGTAGTTAAAACAAATCAATGGTAGAAATTAGCTAACTGCAACCATGATGCAATCAAAAGGGAGATGGGGATTGATCAAGTTCATTATCAAATGATCTTGGTAATCTCTTACATCATATTAGGCAACCGAAATAAGGATAAAGGAAACAGTTTTTGCAGATTTCAGCAGTACATATACGGAAGCCACCAAATAGAATGAAGGAAGAAACAAAAATAGATATATTTTGAGGATCACGACCACTTTCTTACAATAACACTAGTCATCAATTTTTGTTCTTCCCAAAAGTAATTTTAAGTTGTGGGGTGTCATGTAGATATGCATGTAATTTTGATTCAAGCATGCCCCATTAGTTCAACATGCACAATGTTTTCTTGTTAGTTAGACTTTCACTACATGGTCAGATGCAGCTTTAATTATGTACAAATGAGGAAATTCTGCAACAGTAATTAGTGTCAACATTCAAAGAGAGATGACAACGATCATTTATTAGTTTTCCGGAAAGGTACAGATTAATTGGAGGTTTATAAATCAGGGACACTTCATCCAATTGCATATTGCAACAATATTCAAATATTCAACATTATTGTCCATTCACTTGTATTACATTTTTGAAATTTGGACAAAATTGTTATCATGTCAAGCCAAAACTGCAAGATTTTACAGTTCAGACGAATCATTATCTGACTGGAGGAAAAAAAAAGGCTTTGGACACATTAAATGAAGATGACTAGGTACACTGGTCGGAAAAATGTGGACTTTGGGGAAACACATATTCACACTATAATTATTTAAAAGCACCACAAACTTTAGCATAAAGCTTGTAGAATCCAAATTCAACTTTTCTTTCGAAGAACACACAACAGCATCATGCAGAAGATTAATTTATTTATTGAAATCTACAGGAATTATATTTCCCATCTACATTTCAGGCTCCAAAATAAACAATTCGTCCTCCCATTTAAAACAGACTACCATAATATACCGCCTAGCAGTGAAAGAAAGCAAAAAGAAACCATGAATTGCAATTTTCAAACACTACCATTGCATTTGGTTTCTCTTCTAGCCGGACTTCAGACAGCCAAAAAAAATCTTTTTTCACTCTCTTTTAGTCAGATTTTAGAAAATGCTTCTCGAAGGTTAGGCTGTGGTTTTGTTCCTTGAATTCTCTCTCGAATCTCATCAAGATATTTGTTGAGTCCAATTAGAAACTTGTACAGCCCCTTTCTTTCTAGTTTCTACAATCTGCTTGTATCTGATTCCATCTTCAGGACATCTCCATGGGTATTCCTCGTACAAATCTAACTGCTACTAATAGTTGTTCAGGGTGTTGAAATACATGGTTACAATCAAATCTCCTTGATGTAAATCATGAAGAATGCTCTCTATGTAGAACAACTCTGAAGTATTCTCCTTATCGGGATATGTTTATTTCACGGCCTCCCAAATTTCTTGTGCCATTCCATAGAGAAGAAAATTTTTTCGTTAGTCATGGAAATAGTCAGCCATGACATGACCATGTTCTTTTCAGACTTCCTACTTTTGAATTTTGGTCATCTTTTGTTGGCTTGGTTGCAACTCCAAACGGTAGTCATCTTTTCCCTTACCGCAAATAAACATCATCGCAGATTGGGATCACTATACACTAGAGATAGTTGTTCCCATTCAGTTTGTGTCCTGTAATGAGAATGGGTTGCCATCCGAACTTCCACTATTGCTGCTGGAGATCATGGCTTCTTGATTTGAGGTGACTTCGGAGGCTGAGGTGCTATGTCTCTCGGTGACCATTTCGTATTTAGTCTTATAGGAATTTTAGGGTTCATAGAGTGGCTCTGATCCCATGAGAAAATTGGGAAGGAAAGAATTATTATTCCAACTTAAAAATAATAGTGCACAACCCATTTTATAGATGAGAAATCCATCTATTACTTAGGGAATAACAGCTTATCAAATCTCCCTAAAAGAAAACTAACAAACTTTGAAATAATCATCCCAAATCCCTTAAATTAAGGAAACAAATCAGCAAAGAAATCAATTGACTTGTTTGCTGGAAATCAACTAAAAATACCGAAATTAATCTGAATAAAAAAAAGGATACTTCTACAATATCTAAACCTTAACCTCCTGGAACATTCTCTCTGTCATGCACTAGGAAGTTATATAGCTTATATGTGACAGCTAAACCAGAAATTGAAGCTAAAAACTAAACTTGTCAGTTTCCTGCAGCTTCTCAGCAACAGAAGATCATTCTATAATTGCTTGACTTAGGAAATGGCTCAGGCGGTCTTGGGAAGGCAAAATTATTGGAGATTTTCTTGGTCAGTTACCAACCCACCATGGAAACAATCTTGAAGAAAAGGAAGCTCGGGAAACTGCCCTGGCTTTGTTAAAATCTGTGATGGACCATAATTTGGAGACATTTATTGATAATGATTTGCACAGAATTAGGAACTAGAGACATGCACCACTTGAAGGCTACTAAGGAGCAGTGGCGTAATTAGTAGTCTCCTAATAGTCATGATATAGGGTTTGTTAGTTAAACTATTCACTTTAGTGGAATAGGAAAGCATGAATAAGCTGCCTGTGTGTTTGTTGATAGTCTATTGAGGTAGCAGATGTTGCCATATTAGTGTTGATTGGTTCAAAAACACTAGTTCGATGCTACATTCAAAAAGGGCAGCAAGCTTTTTTTTTTTAATTTTTTTTTTATCTGACATTAGAACACACACACACACGAAAACAAAAGAAGAAGGTCAAGGACTGTGAAGAGGAGGGAAAAGGAAAATGACACTAGAATTCGGAATATGTAGATAAATAGCACATGGGATCAGTACTAATATTTTGATTTCGTCAAGCATTAGCTTACAGATTATATTGCCATTACAAGACGTCGGATGAGAATGCAGAACAAGATTTGAGGGCAAATCTTCGTAAGCCTGGTAGAATGACGAAGATGGATG
>OU503046.1:20930390-20942549 GCA_912172775.2 Fraxinus pennsylvanica
CAATATTTTACACCCCTCTCACATGAACCCCTCCATGTGAGAGGGGTGTAAAATATTGTGTAAAAAATAGTGTACACATAGCTTTATTATATATCTTACGTATACTATGACGTTGTAGCAATACGTTATCATGAGTGCGCAATAATATTTAACGACGCGCTAATAAGGCGTGTTTTTACTCTATCCGCACGTGGTTTGAAGTTCAACGGATGAATCATTAAACGACATTTAGGTAAATTTAGGCCATTCAACTTCTACTAAAATTTCAATTGAGTCATTCAACTTCAATATGACAATTTTAGTGCACAATTCATCAATTTAGTTCTACTAGTAATACTAACGTTGGACTTCTATAGATGTCAATGTTCAACGAACTAATTTAAAGTAATAAATTATAATTAAATATGTCGTATAAGCACCATTGTTAAAGTTAAAATTACGTTTGGGTAATTATCTTTTAATTACGTTAGTGTCCGATTGATTAAAATCACGTCATTCAGAAGTCACTTATTGAAACACAATTTCAAATGAGACATTTTGTTCAATATTCAGGGTGTGTTTGAGCCACATTATTTTGAAAAAATGAATTTTGGAATAGTAGATTGATGGAGAATGTGTAGTTGAAAAAGAAGTAAAAATTATTGATGTGATGAAAAATATTATTTTATTGAAAATTGTGTGATTGAAAATGAGTAGAAGAATGAGAATGAAAATTTTAATGTGACTCAAACAGGGGCTCAGTGTTGGAATAATTTTTTACTCAACTTAATATGTCACAATCAACTAAAAGCAAGCAAAATAATGTCTTAATTTTGTTTCACTCATTTCGTTAGGATTCTATGCGATGAGCATGTATAGTCTATTTGGTTGATCCCATAGTAATTAATTTTTTCTTCCGTTGTATCTAACATATGGTGTGTTTGAGCCACATTATTTCGAAATAATGTATTCTGGAATAGTAGATTGATGAAAAATTTATAGTTGAAAAAGAATGAAAAGTTATTGATGTGATGAAAAATATTATTTTATTGAAAAGTGTGTGGTTGAAAATGAATATAAAAATGAGAATGAAAATGAAAATTTTAATGCGTACCAAACAGGGACTATAATAATAGAATTTTGTGCACTCAATCTATCGTGAAAGTCGTAGAATCCCATCATTGCTTTTCATTGGTAAATTATTCTTCATTAATTGAACTCATTGCTCTTGGTATATTACTAATTAGAATAATGTGTTTGCACCCTCCCAAATTTCTTTCATGGTACTTTTTCCTTATTTTTGTCATTTAGTCAATTTATTGTGTTAATTATATCCATGTTGAAGATAAAGCGCATGATGTTCTTATAAACTAACCGTATTTTTTAATATTAAATTATAATTTCCTCGTATTTATGATCGAAATTCTTTTAAAAAATGAGTAATGCTATTTATCATATGATGATGGAAAATCGATAATGTGGCAAAATCGTCCAATATCATTATTTCACATAGACTACTATATCACTGATGTTCTATCATCATAGTGATAAATAACATTATTTAAAAAAAATATACTAGCCCCTATCCTTGAATCTTGGCTCTGTTACCCTGCTTAGAGTTTATAATTTCATTTTATTATATACAAGAACGTATGTAACTGATTATTTGTTGACGATGAGAAACACGTACGCCCTTGTTTGGGCTATTTTAATGAAAATTTGGAGAAAAATGAGTTTTACAATAATGATTTTTTAGAGAATGTATTGTTAACAAATAAGAATTTTTTTCGATTTATGCGTAATATTATTTCGTGAAAAATGTGATTGAAAATGACTTTTGAAAAAAAAAATGAGTTCTTGTAAAAATGGGAGTCAAACATAAGTATTTCATTTATTTATTTTTATAGAAAGGACGTCGTGAGTTGTTAAGAGAATACCTTGGGTGCTAGAGACTAGAGTAGGAGTGTGGAGACACGAATTATGCTAAGTGTATATTTTAATTTTTTTTTTGCCCTAAAAAATTTCCAATTATATGGTTAAGGAAAAAGATAACTTTACTTTCAACAAATATTGTTCATCAAATTTAAGAACATAAATTTATAATTCTACTTCTAAGAAACATTTGTTTATCATGTATTCTAGTAGAGAATACATGGATACTTTTTTTTTTAATGGTTCACGGGGTGGGTTCGAGGCGGGGCATCTCAACCCCAAGACCCGAGACGGGCCGCCCCGCCCCACCCCGCCGCCTGTTCGGGGCTGGGCGGGGCCCTTTTTTTGCCATCTCTAGAGTTATAAAAAGTGTTGGGTGAAAAAGTGTGTGTATTGTATTTTTTTAAAATTGTCCAATCATGTTTCGTCATGTGGCACAATGTAAAAAATAACTTAAAAAAAGATATACATATAGCATGACTGGTGGAGACACAACCAAGACCAATCACGTGTTGTTATATTTCCATTCGCTTTTTATGTCTTTCCCATCATGATAGATTAACAGGGAGTGAAATTCAAATTTAATGGGTTGAAAAAATAATAATTTGAAGGGTGGAGGCGAAATTATAATTTCCATAAGTTAATTGCATCCTTGAGTTCACCCTGAATTTAAGATGAATTATAATTTCGCCCCTTAACTTTGTTTTCTTTGCAAAAATACCCCCTTTAACTTTTAAAACCAACACACTTCTCTAAAGATTGTGAACCCAAGCCAAATTATCTCCATCCTTGAAAGGAAGAACTTCACAAGATTGCATTTTTCTTGCTTGTTGGAAATTTTATTGACAGCAAAAGCAATGACAATCTTACTTTTTAGAGAAGGGAAATCGTATAACATAGTCTTAACTTTGGTACGAGGTCAACTTGGTCGAACAAGTGTCAATTTTTGTTTGAGTTGAGGTAAATTTTAACTGAATAAAGGTCAATGTGACCAGTTTACTTCATTTCACATCAAAATAATTTTTCAAATTAAGAGACTACTTTCAAAGTGTATGTTTGAAAATGAATTTGGTAAAACACGAGTTTTTAAGAAGTGAAGTCTAAGAGTCAAACATAGGCTAAATCCTAAAATAAATGAAAGGGGCAAAAATCCAATTAACCAAATGTGAGAGGCAAAACCAAATATGTAAACAGCTAAATTGGGGACGAAGGTATTCACTTATTGGAAATTGTGGTCCTCTGTCTGCAACATTATTACTTTTGGAACCAAACGAAACAACAGCAATGGCAGCAGAGTCACCTGCTGCAGCTTACAACTCAGCAACTACGCCTACCTTTGCCAGGTACATTCTCCATTTCTTTTCCTCACACAGTAGATTTCCCTAAAACCACTCATTTTTGTTTTAATTCTTTCGAATTGCAATTTCTTCATAACCTGGACAAGCAATTTTGTTAATTTTTACAAAACAACCCCGTTAGGCTTTTCAATAATTTTGAAAAGGGTTTTTTGGGGTTATTTTTGAGTCAGGTATTTTTGAGAAGGATCTAACATGTTTTTGAGTAAGTTTCACTTTAATTTTGTTGTGGCTTCAGTCTCTTCTTTATTAGATCGAACCGTTTGTTTGTTTCCTTTCGAATTTGTTAGAATTCAAATGTTAACATTCTACTTTTGAGGTTAATAACTTCTGAGATCTATCAAAATATATTTCTATAATGGGTAGTATGGTTTTTTTTGTAGCAACCAGTTTTTTAGTAGCACTCAGTTAATAATTTATCATTACGTTTGTGATTCAGATAAGATGGAGCTCAAGTTGTAGAAGATTTGTGCTATAGAGGAAAAGGAATAGAAAACTCGAAGCAGAGAATTTTAAGCTATCAGTGTTCTGTTTCACAATAGGAAATTCACCCCAAGATTTTTCCTTCCAATTGAAAATTAATCTTGGAGCTGGTGTTGTTACTGTTATCCTTGTGAGTTCTTCTACAGATTGAAATTTTGCACTCTAGGATATGGTCAGAATGATGGGACAACAATTTAAGTTCCTTTGACGTTAAGCTTATTATCGTAAATCCCATTTGGAATTCCTTCCCTGATACTGCTGCAAACAAAGATACGGCAGCCGATTTTCCATTTCTACTGTGGCTGGGAATTGAATCGCATCTCTCGAGGAGAGGCTTCTTCAGTTTCCAGCTAAAATGATTGACCAGTTTATTAATTTTGTCATTCGCCCGCCAAGGTACATTTATCTATGAAACTTGTTCTCAATTCTTGTTTGTAAATTGTTTGCAATAGTACTGTTTGAGTTTTACTCTGTTCTATTAGTGGATAATCTGAGTCCTCTTGACTTCTTGCAGAACTAAAAAAAATTACATTGTAAATGAGTGTCATATTAGCACCAAATCACTTGCATAGGTCACACCGGGTTTATTAATTATGTTGTGGAAATTCCTTTTGAAACAAGAAAGAACCCCAAGTCTCTTCCTCTGACGCCTCCTGTTCATTCTTCTTCATTTCATCATCTATGTTGTGTTGTTCTGTTCATCGGTCCCAAACCCTTCTTAGCTTAGAAAGCCCTCTTCCCACTACTTAAGTTAAGAATTCTTCTTCATTTCATCATCTTTGTTGAGTTGTTCTGTTTATAGGTCCAAACCCTTCTTAGCTTAGAAAGCCCTCTTCCCTCTACTTAAGTTAAGAAAAAGAAAAATGCTGCTTGATTGAACGGACATTCCTGGGTTCAAGTCTCGTCGCCATATATGAATTGTGCACGTGTCAGAGTTTGATGGACAAAATGAGCCCTGCCTGCAAGTGCGTGTTGAAGGAAATATTAAATAACATAAATAGCCCTCTCTAACACCTTGAGTTAAAGAATTTGATTACATCCAGTAGCAACGATGTTGATATGTAGAGCTGCACGTAGAAGACCAGTGTAAAAATATCGGCTCAGGAAAAGTTTATTGAGTTCGCTGTGTAGTAAACTTGTGTGTTAAATTTCACTTCATGCGTATCCATAGTTTTCTTTAGAAGTCTGAAGAAGTTCACTTAATGTGAATTGTACGATTTGGCAACACTCCTGAGTCTCATATTTTAGATACTGCATGCCTAATTGACCTAGGTTTTAAGTATGTTTACACATTCATCCTTTTCCCCTTATGAATTTGCTATTTGAAGTCTTCCGTTACCTTGACGAATTTATTTTTCGACTTCAAAATCTCTTGGATATGTATCTTCTCAAATAATTAGAAGTTTCTTATGGTGCAATTACAAAGCTTCTTTACGTTTTTGTTCTTTGGAAGTCTTTCCAATGTCTATCAGTTTTAGAAAGGAAAATCTAAAATCAATATTGTTTTGGAAAATGGTGTGTAAATATTTAGTTATAGAGCTGTGCTTGCTTCTGTCCTGTCTTTGGCAACTATAGCTTCAGATTATTATTTTGTATCACATGGAAGCAAATGTAATATACACTTATATAAATATTTCTTTTTATGGTCAGTGCTTGTGATCTTAGTGTGCAATTTTTTTAGATTGTGGTTATAGTGGACGCATATTCCTCTATTACAACATTCCGAATTGTTTGATATATCTTGACCCATTAATTTTAGGTTACCTAGTTTCTAATTGAGCTACATGTTTGTGCCTGTACTACCATATCAAATTTCTCTATATTTTTTCCATAATGACTGTTATTTTCTTTCATAACCTCAGTAACATTCGTATATCTCACTTTGGATGACCCCTTTACACATAATTTTTACACCCTATCTAACTCTTTATGTTTGTTTTGTCCTCTTTATATAATACCTTTATCCTGTCACATTTTTCATTTCCTCATAATATTAAATTTGCAACATCTTTCTGCTCCACCGAGCACTTTGCTATCTTCGTTATTCCTTTTGTAAAATTTTTGATCTCTGTTTGGTAACAGGGCAGAATATAACCCAGATCTGTATCTGTGGGAAAAGAATTTTACTCTTGCAGGAAGAAAGTACAAAAGAGAAGATCTGGAGGCAAGTATGGTCATCCTCTACAAAACTTTTTATATGAATTAACATCCTGCATATTCTCTTTGCAGTTCTGATTATATTTTAAGTCTTTGAAAGTATATATTGCAAATTTTACAGCTAATAAATGAAAGGGGCCATACTTTGAGGTGTAGTCATTATGTTCCTTCTCAATTCCCAGACAACAGCCCTCTTCCTTGTGTTGTATACTGCCATGGAAACAGGTATACCATCGCTGGTGAAGAAATTTAGTGCATCACATGTAATTGCTGCGCATAGTACAGTCCTACACATGTATTTCTTCAGTCTCACCTTGAGTGGCATCTTAGTGGATGCAGCGGTTGTGACAATAAATAAACTTTGATGACCGTTCATTTATGCTATTTGTATTTAAACTCTTGTTAAGGGGAGAGGATTTTAAACTAGGATTTTTTGGCAATGAATGCTTGTGTTGTCAGGAAAGGAGGGGAAGAGGAGGAGTTCAATAAACTTTGCAATTTCTGGGTCGAATAACTATAGTTTTCTATAGTTCACTAATTGTTTTGCTCTTGTTGTTTCTGCAGTGGATGTCGGGCAGATGCAAATGAGGTTGCTGTAGTTCTTCTCCCTTCAAATATTACAGTATTCACTCTTGATTTTGCAGGTTCAGGCTTATCTGATGGTGATTATGTCAGCCTTGGTTGGCACGAGGTATATACTCCTCACTATTCTTTCTGTTCATTTTACTGAGGTGTGATGTCCAGGAAGAATGCAAAAATTTCTTGCTTGAATTTCAGAAAAATGATCTCAAGGTTGTGGTCTCATATTTGAGAAGCAATGAAAAAATTTCCCGTATAGGTCTTTGGGGGAGGTCAATGGGTGCTGTAACCAGGTATGCAATCTTTTTTGGTTAGCACTGTTGAATTGTCAAAGTTGCACACCGCCACCACAATTTTTCTACTATTTTGAATTTTTTTTACTGCTCTTTATCTTTTTTGAAATTTTTTTATAGTGTCTGATAATGGAACATCTAAAATAGAATATAATTGCTCGGTTCTTGGAGATTTTTGTTTTTGTTACTTTTTATTTTGCTGGTAAGTTATTTTGTTAACAATGCATCTGAAGGGACACAACTCATGTACAAGTTCTTGGTGCAAATGTTATTCATAGACCGTCCAATTGTGCTCAGAATCCAGATGTAGATGCAAATGCTATATTCGTAACATTTTCTGGATGGTTTGTCCCAAATATTGTATGTAATGAATTATAACGTTCAACTAATGCAGCCTTCTTTATGGAGCTGAAGACCCTTCCATAGCTGGAATGGTTTTGGACAGTGCCTTCTCTAATTTGTTCGATCTCATGATGGAACTTGCAGATGTGTACAAGATTCGGCTTCCAAAGTTTACAGTATGATTCATCTTATATTGTTATTTTTTCTGTATAATCAGTGTGTGCGCATAGGGATGCAGTCATTCTGCTTGGCAATGTTTCTTTTCTTTGTTTTTCTGTTATCTTATGTACTAATACCTGCCATTACACCTGTCATCAATATCTCTACACTCTTTGTTCCGTCTAAGATGCATCCGACTGCAGCCCCTCAATGTTACTTCTGGTTTCCTTTCATTTTACGACAAAACTATATCATGATACCAAAAGAGGTAGTATCATAAATTAGGCAAAAACCTAATGGCTGCTGTTCGGGTGTAATTTAGCTCATCATTTTTTAATCTTTTCTGGATGATTGGAAGGAAGAGAATGGTAGCACATGAAAATTTCATTATCTATGGTTGTCCAAAGTGCCAAATAAATTAATGTAGCACGTTCAAGTCTATATTCTTTATTTCTTTTGGAAAGTTCCCATGTATATTTCAATAAGGGGCAAAAGCATTTTTTTTTTCCCTTTGTAGTTGCTTGCTGATAATCATGGATATTTGTGATGTAATGAAGTGATAAAATTTCTTTATCTCCTCTCGTGTTCAGGTTAAAGTGGCTGTTCAGTACATGCGACGAGCAATCCGGAAGAAGGCAAAATTTGATATCAATCACCTCGACTGCTTACAGGTCTGTGTTCATCCATTAGATTCTCGAGATGTTGAATGTCCCTTGATGCACACTTTCCAACTTCATGGAAATTATTGCCAGGAGAACTAAATAAAGCCATATTCATGCATTCGTAGATTTAGCCTGGAAATTGTAACCTCTTCTATCATTTTTCTCTTGCTCAAGTTATGGAGCTCAACTAGCATTTTGGTACTGATGCCGCTTTGATTTTTTATGGAACTAATAGGTTGCGCCCAAGACATTTATTCCAGCTTTATTTGGACATGCTAAAGATGACAAGTTTATTAATCTTCGCCACTCCGAAACCATCTTTAAGTCATATGCGGTATGGAAACATTCCACAGAGCTTGGGTCACAACTAAATGATTCGTGAAGTAATAAGTTCTTGATGCTGTGCAGGGTGATAAAAATATTATTAAGTTTGATGGTGATCACAATACTTCTCGGCCTCATTTTTATTATGATTCTGTATCAATTTTCCTTCATAATGTCCTTCACCCTCCTCGACCTCCATCTGCATATCCTACTATGGTTGAGAAATATTTTGATTTGGATGACCTGAAGGTCAGTGCTGGCAGGAATGAGGTAATTTGTGCTGCACTTCATTATCTATGCACAGATGTTCTATTTCACAAAGTAAAGACCAATCTTTACTAACATTTTGTATGAGTGAGTTCAGCAAATGGAGCATTGATTTTTTTTTTCTTTTTAATCTCTTACCACAAAGTTTGAATTGTTTTTTTGTACTTTGGTAAAATACAAAGTGTTCAGAAGCTTGAAGTTTAAGCTGCTATCGATTTCATCTTCCATGTTTGATCTCACATTATTGATATCCATTCTGTAATAGCTGTATTACAATGCCACATGATTATTTAAGCATGTTATGTCACAGTTCATAGTGGAATCAGTAGTATGGCCACGAAGTGTCTTATAATCTTCCAATGATTACGTCAATTGAAAAGCCTAGAAAATGTCTAAATATATGTTTTGTGCACTTCTTGCATGATTGACTTTTGGATTTCCTGTTATCTTCTCTGTATGATCCCAAAAGCAATGGATTGAGTATGAACGTTTGCACTATAGATTTGGTTTGGACCTATTTGCACATATTAACTAAGGTTTGATGCCCTGTACACTGCCATGGCTAATAAGCAGCAACTCTAATGGACATGTAGAACTGATTACTATATAATTCGATACTGTTGAAAATTGGAAATGCTAACAATCCAAGTACTTCCTATAACTTGCTTGGGGAACAAAGTTTTCAGACATTGTTCTGTACTTGGCAAGGCCTGAGATGTGTCTTTAATGACGACATTTTTTTTTTCAATAGCATAATCATTCTTGCTACCTCTTTCTACAATTAATTTGTTACCTGTATGACTTGACACTTAACCTGCCTTTTGCACTTGATTTATTGACCTTTTGAACTTGTTTCTTTTGTATAAGCTGATACGTAATTGGTTTTGTTTCCAGAATCTTATATACCAGATGATAGCTGGTCTTCAGAATGTCAGTACCGATGCAGCAAGCTCATCTTCTGTACCACCGAGCATTGAAACGATGAAGTCTGCGGGGGAACTCCTTTCTGACATTGCACCAGTTGCTACTGTAAATATACAAACCTGTCATTTGTTTTGTTCAGCTCACCTTTCTTAATCCAAAAGTTCGCGTTTCATTGTAAATGCATTCCTTAGAGCATGTTTAGCTAAGCCTTAAAAAATGTAAAATACTTTTTTGGGAAAGTAAGTAAAGGCTTGGATATATGCTTAGAAGTTACTTTCAAGTACTACTACTTTTTTTAGGCCAGAAAACATGCTCTTCATGCTTTGTCCAAAAGATAACGACTTTTTTTAGTTGCAAGTGTGAGAAAAATATGGCTTTTCATGGATGAAACTAAAACTGGATCCGTGTAACACGAGAAAGATTTTTCATACCTTTTGTTTTCTGCGTTAATTGATTATTCCAGGATTCATTGGTTACCGAAGACAATACACACTGTGGCAATAGCCCATCACTTGTACAGGTATTTAAATTTACTGCACGATCCAATTGGGATATCTGGTCCTTGAACTTAGCTAGAGTTTTGAATTTGAAGCTTGCCAATTTTGATTTCTCAGGACAAGCTAAGTACCCAAAATGAAGAGTGTAGCTCGTATACAAGTTCAAATAGAGAGAGTTGGGGAAGATGCTCATCTCTGGGAAGCGATGATGAACCTTCCGTGGATTGCACTAGAGCTACTGACTATGATCAGGTTTTCTATCTCACCTCTGTCTCTCTATCGCACACATGCACAGACACTGTTGGAAAGTATGCATCGGTATATCTGCTTATCAGCAATCTTTTGCAAACGGGTTATTTACTTGTGCTCCTTTTCGGCAAAGATCTATTTGCTATTTCTTGAAAAAGTCCGTATGGAGCAAGAACAGAGAAATATGTTGTCCACCGGTATAAGAAATTGGATTAAAATATTGACAATTGAGTTTGTACCATTAAGCACTATGATAACTTGAGAAAGTAGAAATTTAGTTTAACTAAATTAGATTTTCTCTCATTTTATTTCTTTTCAATACTATTAGTCATCGTTTCCTGATATGCAACTTGTATGCATGAATTTATTTCCAGACAACTATAAAGGTGCTTGCGACCCCTCTTCGAAATACTCAACAAAGCACCTTAAGCTCTCCTAAGGACGAAAAGAAGAAAGCATCCACGGACTCAAAGAAGTCCAAGCGTGAGAAGTTTGAAAAGTTGGAAGCTCTAAGCCAACGTTTGCGGCTTTGCATTCTGAAAAGAGTTAATCATAGGAGACATTGCTCCTCCTGACCACCTTTGTATTTTAGACTAGGAAATTGCTTGACTGAAATTGTGTTGATGTCCATTCCCTTGCATCTTTAAGTTAGTGTCTTGTATTTCCAATGTATCAATGCGTCTCTTACTTTTGCTTTATATTGTAGGCAGGCCTGATTTTTATGTAATGCCATTGCTGTATTAGTTGCANTTTATGTAATGCCATTGCTGTATTAGTTGCACTTTGATTTCTGCACATAAGCCATCTCTCCTTGTCCTTCAGAAATCAGAATACAAAAGACTGAATGATAAAATTGTAGTGTCTCTCTAGCCCCAACGAAAGAAGAAGAAAAACAAAAACTAAGAACAGAAAAAATGGAAATAAGGCCGAATTTTATATGAAATGTGAAATACAACTGGATGCTGTATAAGCATTCGACTGCCAACGTAAGTTTAAGGAGGCACCATGTTGATTGGATTAAATAGGCAAATGTTCCAACTACTGCTGAGGACGCACATCCTACATTATGTTCAGTGATCATCTTAGATTTTTTTTCAAATTTTGAGCGGAAAATTGCTCAGTATACCTGCAGCAAGTAAATGCACAATCAAGATAAACTCTGAAAAGAAAATCATTTAACAAAGTCGGTGGCCACGGCATCTTGAGAAGCTGCTCATAGAGTGATGTAGCCAAACACAGAAAAGAAGATTGCAATGTGAGCTGCCACAGAAAAGAATGAATTGAAGCATACAGTAATAACAGCTATGAAATAAATCATTGGGAAAATTGCAGCCGTGGTCCCAAACCTTTCATTTTGTTGCAGATTACACCCAAACCTTTTATTTTTGCGGCCGAAGTCCCAAACCTTTATATGTAGTTGCAGCGTCGGTCCCATGCCTTTAATTCCGTCAATAAAACCGTCAGGCAACGTTTCAACAGTAATTTTGACTCGAAAAAATTGCAGCACTGGTCCCAAACCTTTCATTTTATTGTAGATTACATCCAAACCTTTAATTTTTGCGGAGGAAGTCCCAAACCTTTATATATAATTACAGCGTTGGTCTATTTCACGCATTCCGTCCATAAAATCATAAGTCAACGTTCAAACAGTAATTTTAACTCAAATGACATCTTAATTGATGGGTAAAATTGTCAAAACAAGTTATCCAAAAAAATGTTTGTTTTCTTCAGATCCTTCAATCTTTTCACAACCATCACATTCTCATTATCGATAACCATATGATCAGATAACAATTTGATCCAATTTGTTATAATAATTGAATCGATAAATTTTTTTTATGGCATGTTATTTGTCACTAAAATAAATAAATGGGAAAATAAAAATAAACAAACTGCATTTGGTACTATAATTTGTATGTATTATTAAATAATTTTTAAATTGATTAAAAATTAAAAA
>OU503046.1:20944955-20957490 GCA_912172775.2 Fraxinus pennsylvanica
ATAACTTGTTTTGACAATTTTACCTATCAATTAAGATGTCATTTGAGTTAAAATTACTGTTTGAATGTTACAAGCGATTTTATAGACGGAATGCGTGAAATGGACCAACGCTATAATTATATATAAAGGTTTAGGAATTCAACCGCAAAAATTAAAGGTTTGGATGTAATCTACAACAAAATGAAAGGTTTGGGACTAGTGTTGCAATTTTTTCGAGTCAAAATTACTGTTGAAACATTGACTGACAGTTTTATGGACGGAATTAAAGGCTTGGGACCGACGCTGCAACTAAATATAAAGGTTTGGGACTTCGACCGCAAAAATAAAAGGTATGGGTGTAATCTGCAACAAAATGAAAGGTTTGGGACCACGGCCGCCATTTTCCCTAAATCATTGGTAAACTATTACCAGTAAAAACTAAAATCCATACAAAAACAATATGCAATGTCAATCCTAAGCAAAAATCAAAATGGCGTTTTTTATTATGAACTATAAGAAAATGCTGGATATATATATATTTTTTTCAAGTCACTTAATTCCAGAAGCCATTAGCCATCATTGAGGCATTGGCTTTTGGTCATGTTCCAGATACAAAGATATGAATGGAAGTCAAAGAAGAGACGAACAATGGAAGGAAGGGAGGGATTTTATTTCTCAACTAGAAGAAAAGAGGAATGCAAAGAAAGTGGAGAGGCATGCAAATTCTTCACGTTTTATAAATTTTAGTCACCTGATTTGACAATTTTTTAATAATTTTTCTCAAGTCAAAAACATTGATCCACCTTGCTGAGATAAAAATTAGAAGATGGACAGAGAAGGCAACTCATGGTCATCCTCCTCTGCTATTGCACTCCTCTTTTCCTTTTCCTTATATTACAGGGACTTCCGTTACCACATTCACCTTCCCCTTACCTTCACCCCCTTCCTCCAACTTCAAATGCAATAAAGAAACAAGATTCTAAACCCTCCCTACCCATTCTCATACTATAAACATAGCCAAGAACAAGACCGGACACGAATAAAGCTGAACGGATTATATGCAAAAGAAGTAATCTCGTGTCTTACACTTGTGTGATCTGAACTTATTTTGGTCTTCTAGAAGGTGGTGGACTTGTTCTAAAAGAGCTAGAGGCATTGACAGACATTCCCAAAAATAGGCTTCCGAAAGAACCTAACATGCTCTAATGGCATATATGCATGTTTAGGGAAAATTGCAGCCACGGTACCAAACCTTTCACATTTTTGCAGACTTTGCCCAAACCTTTGTTTTGTTCCACCCACGGTACCAAACCTTTAAACAATTCGCACCCGGAGTCCAAATGGATGATTTCCGTCCAATTGACTGTTAGTTGACCAAAAAAGTCGAAATTGACCAAATTCATTATGGGTAAAATGATAATTTTCCCTTTTCCCATATAAAAAAAGAACTAAAATAAAATAAGTAAATCAAAAATCAAAAAAACCCTATTATCTTTTCCAACCACCCCACTCCACTCCACCCCACCAAACCCAAAACCAAAACTACTGGCACAACAACTAGCACGTTGCCGGCACCACCACCACCACCGCTTCCTCCTCCAACCTCAGCTGCAATTTTCCCTAAATTATATGCTACAGTTCAACGACATAACAGAACCGCCACCTACACAGACATGCCAAAACCCAACACAAACGCATCGCCACTACGACAAAGGCAAACCCATCACAACAGACGTGCCGCCATCAACATAGCCCAACAATCCCTCACTGCACGAGCTGTAGTCCAAGCTACAGATCACTAATGTTGAGGAGAGCTGGCACCACCTGTGGAATCAATTTGTCGAAAAAGTGGTTGACTTCCCAAAGCTTTTTCAAGAGTGTCGACACATGTCCCAGAGTCATTAGGCAGGACCAGCATGTCATAAGAGGCAATTTGCGACGGGGATTCGGTAAGACACGCTTGTAATGCGGTGCTCGAATAGGCGGAGTAAAGCCATGCCGTGAAAACCGGGCAGCAGCGGGTCTGATGGAGTTGATTTGGGTAGTAGATTTTTGAACCACAAGCGAATTTTATATCATGGAAGAGTTGGTCAGGGAGGTCCAACGGACAGGCGGCGATGTCCAACTGTTCTAGGAAGGCAGAGATGGTGACCGACGGTGAAGGGACCTGTAGAACCATCTGGATCTGAACTGTGGCCGGGTCCGGGTTAGTTAAGGCGAATAATGCACTAATATGGAACGTGATGAAGAAAAAATTGGCAAATAGAGAGGATGAAGAAGATGAATAGTGGGGTTGCAGCTGAGGTTGTGATGAGGTTAGGTGAAGGTGGGGGGAAGAGAGGATGAAGAAGATGAACAGTGATTTTTTTATTTCATTTCATTTCTTTTTCTTTTCTTTATAATCATATTAAATGTAAAATACAAAATTTCCATTTTGTCCTAAATGAATTTGGTCTATTTTGATTTTATTGGTCAAATAACGGTCAATTGGACTAGATGAACAGTGATTTTTTTATTTCATTTCATTTCTTGTTCTTTTGTTTATAAGCATTTTAAATGTAAAATACAAAGTTACCATTTTGTCCTTAATGAATTTGATCAATTTTGACTTTTTTGGTCAACTAACGGTCAACTGGACGAAAACCGTCCATTTGAACTCCGGGTGCAAATTGTTTAAAAGTTTGATAATGTGAGTGGCACAAAACAAAGGTTTGGGCAAAGTCTGCAAAAATGTGAAATATTTGGTATTGTGGCTGCAATTTTCCCTGCATTTTTTTTATGATCTAAGAGATGCCAGATGTGTTTGACAATGAGATGGTGGTTGCCAGATACAAAATAATAAAAGTTTGTAGACTAAGGCCAACATGGAGGACAGATGAGAACAAGTGAATAGTTCTTATTAAATTACACCTTGAATAGATTGGCAAAGTATCAGAGAACTAATCCAACTTTTAGTTGATAATAAACGTCACCATACAGATGGTTAATACCCTGTTCCATTATCAAAAATGTCATGCATGTAGAAAAACACCCTTATACCATAACTACATTAAACTGAATGATTAGTGGAACCTAAAAATTAAGCAGCATTTGTGTTGAAATCTAAACATGATGTCCAAACTCCCACTTCTGGTCATGTGCTGATCTAATCATGGTGCTGATCTAAACATATTACCAATGGCGTGACAGAGAGCAGACACTACCTTGTAAATCTAGAACCCACAATGTATAGGCGACAAAAATGGTATATTCACTAAGGTTGAATATAAGCTAAAAATAGAGAACCATTTCAGCAACTTTATTATCATTAAAAGAATTTCAAAAGCTATTTGCCATGGAATTTTGGCTAGGCTCTCCAAAAAGTAAGAGAAAGGAAACACTCCTCCAGAAGTCTGACAAATACAGAAAATAGCTAAATTTCTCCATCCAGTCAAGTTGAACTCAAAAACATTGTGATATGACTCTCGGATCCAGGCAAATAAAACACCCCACCACCTATTACTCAAAATTCCAATTAAATTTTACTAAGATACATAGCTGCAACTTTGTAGAATGAATCAATTGCAATGATAAAAAAAAGGTCAAATCATTTAACCAGCAGAGTACAACATGACATTGAGTTTAACTTCTAGATGCTCAGAACCACAAAATTCTTGCATGGCATAAGGTTTCCTTGCTTATAAGAGGACATCTGTAGAAATAATTCATTAATTTAAATAAATATGAGAAAAAGTTAACTTCTTTCTTAAACCTTCAATCTTTAGTAATGTAGCCCTCCTTTCGTCCCTCAAATCCAGGCCTCATCAACTTCTTCTCGCGCTTGGCAATCTTCCTAGCCTTCTTCTCCTTAATCCTCCCCATGATATTATCTTTCCTCTTTTGTTGCCTCTCCTTCTTCATCTTCTCTTGCGACTCCACCCTGTCCTTCCACTTCTCTGCATTCTTCTCCTTCTTCCTCTTCTCCTTCTTTATGCTCTCCTTGATAATTCGTGCATCATCATGCACCTTCACCCCCATTGCTCGGCTGGTTGCCGCCCTCCATGACTCCCTCTCAGCCACACCCATGTTCTCCCTCTTCACCTCCTGCAACCTCTTCGCTCTTTCCAACTCCTTCACCTTCGACATTTTCTTCTTCTTTTTATTCTTCCCCTCCTCTTCACCCCCTAATTTCACTTTCCCATATTCAATAATCTCCTCCTCATCTTCCCCCTCATTCACATTCACATTCCCGGACTTGCCGCTCTCCTCCCCATCATTCTCAGCCCTCTTCCTCTTCTTTCCATCATTCTTCACCTTATCATCAACCTTTTTTCCTCCACCTTCTCCTCGATTGCCACGCAACAACTCAATCTTTCTCCGCAATTTCTGCCGCAACTCTTCATAGGTAACAGACTCATTCCTATTAACATTCTCAACTCCCTCCTCCAAATCAATAGACTTACCCCGAGTATCCTCTGCATCACCATCCTCTTCCAAATCACCAAAACTACCCTTCAGATTTAGTTCATCTGGGTCAGACCTAATCTTTTGTTGCAGTAGGTGGAGAGTGGAGGAGGATGACTTGCTCTCCGGGTCAAGGCGGTTACGGCGGGCGATTTTAAGGTTTATCCTGGACTGTTGTTTCAGAGAGGCTTTGGCCGCTTTTGAGAGGCCCTGGTACCAGGGCTTGGAATCTGCATCATCGTTTGAGAGGTAAAATTTTGCTGGAATCAATTCAACTAAGTGGTCGAAGAATTGGCTGTGGGATCGGATTACAGATTTCAGGTCAATGGTTGGCGTAGGCGTGGAGGAAGAGGCTGTAATCTTCTGTTTCTTCATTGATGGGTGCAGGCGAACGGGAGAATTAGGATTAGGGTTTCAAGCTTGTAGGCAGGGACGGAGGCAAGGGACAAATATTTTATTTATTTATTTATTTNTCATCATCCGTCAAATTTCATTTCCCTCATTGCTAACGCGTCAAACGAAAATCTCACATGACAAGTTAATACTCCCATCGTCCCAATTATATAGGCCGTATTTTCTTGTTCTCTTGTCCCAAATATATATGCTTGTTTCCTAATACAGAATATTTTGTTGTATTCTTTTACTAATATATCCTTATTAAATTTTCCTCACCTGCCCTGTTTGGTATATATTATTTTTTTCATTCTTCTATTCATTTTCAACCACATATTCTTCAATAAAATAATATTTTCTATCACATCAATAACCTTTCCTTATTTTTCAATCACATATTTCCCATCACATCAACAGTAAAAATGCATTCTTACCTTCAAAATATGCACCAAACAGGGTAATATGCAAACTTCTTGAAAATTCAAATTCTTTATTAATTCCAACAATAATTTAGTTTTATACACTGAAAATTAAATAGTGGTAAATTAGGAAAAATCTTGACAAAAATTAATTTTTCAATGACATTAAATAAACTTTCTTAATCCGTGTGAAAAACTAAATAAGTCTATAAATTGGGACGGAAGGAGTATAGTTTAAAAAATTACAACTTAGCCAAATCATCCAAATAAAATATTTTATTACTCACCCAACTTATATTATATCATGATTTACTCATCAAACATAAAAATGCTCCACAATATTCACTTATTTTTTAGAGTTGCACTCCATTCATCACTTGTCAGGTTCTGTTCCCTTCATTGCTCACGTGTCACACAAAAATTTCACATGACAAGTTATGATCGTTAAAAAATTTACAACTCAATTAAACCATTCAACTCATCAAAATTTCTATATGTGAAACCTAACCCCCATAAACTTCTTTAAGCCCCAATAGTTCATTCCCAATTTCAGTTCCCCGAAAAACCATTGCCCCAAATTTACTCATCTCACCTACATAAAGTTTAATTGTATGCTGAGACATGATTGATTGTTGAGAAAAATGAGAGAATCTACCACTTATAAAGACATATCCCCAATTGTACCATCCGCCCGGTGTCTCCCTAATCTCAATATTTTATTTTTTGCACACTTGTGTTCGACCATTTTAGGAAAGAAACGTTATCGAACTACAATCTGATGGAGAAACAAAGAACAACAATCACGAACATGGCCGAAAGTGTATTTTAGCCTTACACCAATTGTTGGAGTTTGATACCATTTCATTTCTCAAATGGTTAGACACACGCTTGCAAAAATGGAAGATTGTAATTAGGGAGATGCCAGACAAATGGTACAATTAGGGGATTGAATTTTGTAAGTAATCATTTCTCACGTTCTTCTCAATGATCGTCCCTGTCTCATTACACAATTTAGTGTCCGTTTGGCCCTCATTATTTCACATTATAATGAGAGTAATAGTAATTTGTTGAAAAATATGTGGTTAAAAAAGAAGTACAAATTTCGAATTTACGTGTAATATTATTTTATTGGAGAATGTGTGGTTTATAAGAAGAAAGAGAAAAATGAATTATAATTTAATGAGAAATAATATGACCAAACGGGGACATAGTTTTACGTGAGTAAGATGAGTAAATTGAGGGCTAAAATAGGGACGAACAAATGGGCTTGAACAAGGTTATGGGGATATGAAAGTTGAGTTTCACATGTGGTGATTTTGGAAAGTTTGATGGTTTGGCTAAGTTGTAATTTTTTTGACAATATGTCACGTGGAATTTTCGTGTGACACATCATCAAAAAAGAGAACAGAATTGGTAGAAGATGAATGAAGTGTAACTTTCAAAGATGAGTGAACATTGAAAAATATTTTGAAGTTGATGAGTAAACTGTGACCATATTATAAGTTGGGTGAGCAATGTAATATTTTACTGGATGGTTTGTTGAGTTGTAATTTTTTTAACGATCGTAATTTGTCGTGTAGTTTTTTTGTTTGACATGTCAGCAAATGAGGGGAACGGAATCTAACAAATAATTGATGGAATGGAAATGAACAAACTACAGTAAGCATTGTGATACATTTTGAAGTTTAGTGAGTACTCCATTACCATAGTATAAATTGGTTGATTATTGAAACATTTTACTTGAAATTTTTCATATGTAGCCTAATAATAGAAGCTAATTTTAGAAATAATGTATTACTTTTATTATTCTAGAAATATTTGATTTGTACTAGAAATAATCAAAATTATCGTCATCCTATGAATAGGCCATTTTAAGTAATCGAAAAGGAATAATAGGAAAAATAAGTTCAGATTAACTAAACTTAATCAAATTAAAAAGGCTAAATTAGAGAACACAATTTTCACGCATTGTAATCAAAAAATTCTCAGTCAACATCATGATTTTTTATTTTACTTTTGTAGCGAAAAAAAAATAATTTTAAAATTCACCAATATAATACTTGATAATATATTAACATAGAATTATTCCATGTTATCGAATAATCAAATTTCATGGAATAAATAGTCATAAAATCATTTTTCAAAATTCCAACAAAAAACGTTTAGTTATCTATTTTGAAAAATAGTTTTTCAGAGTGAAAAACCAAAATTTTTTTTTAACAATTTTTAAAACAAATCTCGAAAACAGAAAATTGAAAATGAACTCTATAAAAAAATCAAACAGAATTTAGGGGTCGTCACATTTTGGATCTTCAAAAAGGTTTATGGGAACTCTAGAACCTTGTAAACGTCGTGGACTAGTTCAAGTTCATAGCATTCCATTGAAGATTCTTGAACGAGTTTTTAGAATATTGGAGAAAGATATTTTTATTATGACATTTTTATTTTCATTATTTTTTATTTTTAATATTATTATATTTTGTGTTTGAAAGAAATTCATAGTTAAATTAGGCCTCACTAATTTAGAGTCTTGCCTCTGCCACTATTTGGGAGGATCTTGAACTCTAGAATGTTCTATGGAGAAAAGTGTAGGAAACTTGAGGAAGCTGTGCAGAGACAACCTTGATTAATCTTCATTCTCCATTCATAGAAAGTGGAGTCATATAATGTGATGAAGGCCTCATTTGTAAAATATGTTGGAAATCTATGGAGAAAAGTGTAGGAAACTTGAGGAAGCTGTGCAGAGACAACCTTGATTAATCTTCATTCTCTATTCATAGAAAGTGGAGTTATATAATGTGATGAAGGCCACATTTGTAAAATATGTTGGAAATGATAGATTTGAGAAGAAACTAGTTTAGAAATGAAGAGAGATCGAAAAGCAACCTTAAAATACTTTTTAAAAGAAGATTTCAAGGATAAATGCAGCAAAGCACGAGTCATTGCAAAATCTTGACAGATTAGGGTATAAGTACAAAGAAAGAGATTTCCTAGGGACTATATAACAAATTCGACATTTCTTCTGTTTTAATTTGACACGTTAAGCATAAAATGACTGTCATTCGCGATTTTCAAACTCACTTCTCATAGAGAAGACAACTATACTTCTATATAGGACAATGTTCCAAAATTTATGACATCTCTGTGCAAATTCTTTCCTCAATGCAATAAGATGAACTCTTGGGTAAGTTCAAATTTGTAGTTCTATAATTAGGTCATTTATTTTGGTTTGAAAATCTCGTTCCTCATTGAAAAGAGTATAAACTCGGAGAAGAACATTGTGGAATTAAAAATCCTAAATAATCAAAGTTGAAGAGAGAATTTATTATTATATCATTTTGTATTTACCCACGAAGCATGTAAGTCTAGAAATAGTATTTCTATAATTATAGTCTAAAAAATGATATATTTTATTATTACAAATTGAATCTGTCATGAATCTCACTTTTAGATTCTATTGATCTCAACCTCCTCACCTTGAGACATGGATGTATCAGAATAAAATATAAATTGATGTCAATATAGACTAGAAGCAGCATAGACATGAAAGTTTGGAATAGTAATTATGACTTATGAGAGTCCACAAGATAATAAATTCTCACCGTTACAAGTTCAACTCCATTAAGAATCACAGTCAGATTCTGTTGATATCTATCTCCTCACCTAAAACATGGATGTATTGTTACTTGTATGAGAATGTATTTTACACAGATTTGTCTCAAGACAATCCACTTCCAACATGTTGAAACATGTCTTTCCTCAACCTTCTCTAGCCATGATGTACATTTTATGTGAATGACTCGTAAAGAAAAATTATATCTATTCTGTTGCTTTTGGATTTTTATTTGAAATTTATTTGGCAAATTCTATTTGAAGTTCTATTTGAAAGCCATATTGGAAGTTGAAATTTGTGTTGGATTTGAAGAGATCAAGATATAGACTAGGGAGGACTTTTCAACGCAACTATGCTTCCATGACGCTTAACTGGAGCTCGAACACTCAAAAAGTGAAGCTGGCGCCACCTAGCACCGATCGAACGCTCAAGCGTCAGGGCAATGCCAACCGGTGCTAGAGTGTCATATTCATCCAGACCTGACCCTTTTTCATGTTTTACACGTTTTGAGCATTCATTTTCATCTATAACTGTATTTTTAGGGTTTGAAACATTCTCTATATATATATATTTAGCTCTTCATTGTAATATAAATTAAGTTAAACAAATCATAAACACAAAATCATTGTATTCTTTCTTCATATTTTAGTGAAATCTCCATTCATTTGCCAAATATTTTATTCTTGAGTTTGTGATAAATTACTTCATATATATTTTTTTCTTGCCTATTTTCACAAAAAAATGGTGTCAAAATTATCTGGTATTTTTGTCGTTGTTTATAACAAACTGATATCAGAGCTAAGGTTTTTGATAGGAATGTAAAATGCATATTTTTTTTCTTCCTTATTTTATGTGCTCATATGATTAATCAATGCCAAAATGTACTCATTACGTTCATATTTTGATTTAGGTGGCAATTCTATGGATATGGTGTAATTTGGAAGAAATAAGCGAATAAGGATCAAAATGAAAGAAAATGAAGTTTGAGGACTGAAATGCAAATACTCAAAAGTTATGTGGAACCTCATGATGAAGATTTGACTGTGTTAGGAGTTAAAATGAAAGAAGACATCAAATGGACGAAATATCGTCAAAGTATGATCACACATCAATTTCCAATCAAAAACGTTATGCACCGATTTTCAGCCTCATATTGAGACCATTTTTGACATGGCAAATGATCTAATTGAAAGATGATATCTGAAGCAAAGTTGTATCCCTTCGAGTTAGATTTCCAACGTATCTCGAATCGTCTAAATCGGATATCGGGAGAGAAAGATATGGTCAAAATACTGAAGGCTTTCTGGTGAAAATTATTTAAAGCCTTGTGGCCGCATAGCTTAAAATTCCATGCGATCGCAAATGGTGTTTCCGTGAATTTCAGAGTCTCTTTTCAATGTTCTATGATATTCCCTTTTTGAATTGCAGCACACGATTTTCGTTGTAACAAGTAAAGATGCGAGCAATACTCACTCAGATGGATTTGGACAATGAGTTATTTGGATTTGACAAGGTGCTCACAACTGAAATGAGGAGGAGAAACAACGTAAGGATCAAAAAACCCTATCCCAAATTCATCTTCATCTTTCGAATGTCCTCTAATGCGTTATGGTTAAGATTGAAGCAATTGTACATAATTAAGAGTCTTACTAGCAAATTGCACTTGAAGCATTGCCTTTATTCTCATCGTATGATAGAAGTCATATCTCTTGAATATAACATAACTATGTTTAAGGAAATTGTTGTTGATCTTGAAATTTTGGAATTTAAATATGATGAAGATTTGGATTTGATTTTGCTTTATTCGTTGCCCACTTCATATATATCATTTAGATACACAATCTTATATTAGTTGTAATACTCCCACCATTGAAGATGTTTATGATACTCTTTATTCAAAGGAGATGATGCAGCATCTAGTTCGAACTGAGATTCATGGAGATGGCCTTATTGTTGATGGTGGTTCTGGACTAGGCAAATTAATGTCTAACTTTACAAATGAAATTTTTAACTATTGCCAGAAAAGAGGCACTTGATTAAGGATTGCTCTAAGTTGTAGAATAAAGAAAAATTAGTTGTAGCTAATCGGAAGAGAAATCGATTAGATACTTCGGGTGAAACCAATGTTGGAGAAACATTTCTCAACTATGGAGATCTTTTGGTGATTTCTGACGACAAGAGGATTAGATTCTTGATACAGCTTGTATTTTTCATGTGTCCCGATGGGGATTAGTTTACAACATATGAAAAAGTTTCCGAAGGTATTGTAACCGATAATAATACACCTTGTCAAATAGTTGCTATGTGAAGGGATATAATTAAGTTGATAGATGGAAGTTGCAGTGTGGTATGTTCCCGATTTGAAAAAAAATCATCTCTTCGAGTACTCTTGACTTAGAAGGGTACAAATTTATTGGTGAGGTGGAGCCCTGAAGGTTCCTAAAAGTGCTCATATTGTGTTACTGGGAAAAAAAAACTCAAATTATATGTCTTGCAAGATACTATAGAATCTTTGAAGGTTAATCAGCATAATTTTGGAGCTCAGGTAGATTGTGAGTTTGGTTTAGTGCCGTTGGAGTTTTATTAGGGGTCTACTTTGATGAATACGTTTAAGCCAAGTTTGAAAGTATGGATAATTCCACTTTGCCATCATTACTAGTGGTTCCATTGTATTCAGATTCTAGAAACAGGCATCTTTTTTAGAATATGCCACCGTAAAGGTGCAAAGACGCCGATTTAGTTAATTATGCTTTGTTCGTGGTTGAAGGCGATGATTCTAGCAAAGATCCTTCAGTTGAAGCATTTCGTGGTGATTCTATTATAGTGCTTGTTTTAGCTTTATTTGGTAATTGTTAATCACCTTTGATTTTATTGCTCGTTACTTGAGCAACTTTGGTGTCGAATGTCTTCTTGAAATTTTGATTACTTAGGTTTCTGAGTTTGAACTCATTTAAGTTTTACGGTAGAGGTGGAGAATATTTTCAAGTTGGAAATATTGATGGATAAGTCGTTTGTGGTTTTTTGTTCAAGAGTTGAAGTTCATTCCTTAAAGTGGAGTTGTTTCTAGGTGGAAAATCTTTGAAATTTACTCATTGTAGTGGAATTCGTGTCGAGGTAGAGTTTGTTAAAATTAGGGTGTGACCCGAATTCTATTTTGAAGATGATTGAGAATTCTAATTAAGGTTGACATTAATTTTGACATATGGTTAATTATAACCTTAAAGTTTTGATTATAACAAATAAGTTAATTTTGTTTACTGACAATTGAATTTAAAGTGATCATGGTCTTTAAATTATCAAATGATAAATTGATCGATCGTCGTCAAAAGATCTTAAAAGATAAATGTTAAGAAAGATCAAGATCAAAAGTTTAAGAGCCAAAGTCAATGAAAAATCAAGACGAGAGCTTAAGAGCCAAACTTTGAAACAATATCAAAGACTAAATTTTTTAATGGGAAAAATTCATTTTTCCTACTTTATCTTTACCCTATTTCAAAAATAACAAAACAACTTTCATATTTCAAAAGTCAGATATTTTAACTTATACATACACATATATATAAATATTTATTTATATATATAAATATATAAAAAGATATAAATAAATAAATATAATTAACCCACCCCCCCCCCCCCCCCCCCCCCCCCCCCCCCCCCCCCCCCCCCCCCCCCCCCCCCCCCCCCCCCC
>OU503046.1:20957724-20978091 GCA_912172775.2 Fraxinus pennsylvanica
CGGAATGGGTGGTCTACTTCTCCACCGCCCAAACTGCTTCACCTTCGACTCCGATCTGCAACCACAACTAGACATCCTCGACCACCTACCCACCCCACACATCTTCCACCACCACACTGTGCTCCTCCACAACACTATTAAAAAAAAAAAGAACAATGGATCTATAGCAACGAAAGGGAGAAGCGACATCTGCTCCGTCCCGCAGCGATCTGAAAGTCACGGAGTGGCTTCGTAGCAGATCTACAAAATTGATGCATTTAATAGCCTGAAATTTCAAGTCTCGCACAAGAAGGCCAACAATGGTATTCTGGTATGTTTTTAAGCGGGCGGTGACTGTAGATCTGCTTCGCAGGGCGGGCAGCGTCGGGTTGCGTAGAGAAAATGGGGGAGGGCGATAGGTTTGTTCTGTTGTGAGAGAAAGGCGAAGGCGACGGGTTGTGGGAGGAAGGTAAAGGCCGGAGACTGGGTAATGCCGGTGCGCCAGAGCTTCTCTTCCAGGTGGCGGCGACGGGTTGCGTAGAGAGAAGAATGGAGGCGATCTGAGAGAATTTGATGGCTTTGTGTGAATCGTGCATATTATAATTAATTGTGTATATTATAATTAATTATAATATTTAATTAAATATTAAAATCTGTATCTATCTATAAAATATTTGATTTTTGAACATTAAAACTTAAAATCTGATTTTTGAACTTGGATCTCGAAAAGTAGGGCTCAATGTAATTTCCACTTTTTTAATTCAAATGTAAAGGTACTAATACTTTAATCTTTAGCAATTGAATGATAAAAGCTCAAAAATCACTTGGTGCACTACAAATTATTTTGATTATCATTTGCATAAAATGTCTTGATCAAAAGTGAAATTGATTTTCAAAATAATGTTTGAACTTAGATTGTATTTTTTTAAATAATTTACCTTGAAAACTAGTTAAAAACACCTTTCAGAAGTCTACATTTGTCAAAATATTCAAATTAGATCAAACGGGGTAAAAAATGGAAAAATCGCCAAAACTGTCGAACGTCCCATTGGTCTTCTAGATCCCTAGAAAGTTTTGCAAAATCTTGCTCTATAAATTTGTGAAAGACGGACGTCCGGCTAATGCAACGGTCGGATTTTTGATCGTTAGATTTCATATGCATAACGACTATTTTGGTCGTCCGGATCCAAAGGTGGACGTTCGGTTAGTAGTCTAGTTCGAGAGTATTTTACTTTTTAAACTCTATAAATATCCCCAACCTTTACATTCTTTAATTAGAGTTTCAAGAGCATCAAAGTAAAATATATTTTGAGAGAATTATTTGAGCTTGCCTTTGCATTCATTTAATTTATTTTTTCACATAAAAAATTTTGATTGATTCAAACTCTTTAATCATCATCCTCATCAAAGTTTTTCATATATCTTTTTGTACTTAACTTATTTCTATTATTTATATTAAAAAGATATATTTCAAAGAAGATCTTTGAACGTAATTACATTGCATATATTTTTTTTCTACTTTTTATATTGAAAATTTTGATTGATTGAATCAAACTTGTAAAATCATTATATTTATCAAAGTTTCTTATTTTTCTCTTAGTATTTAATTTATTACAATCATTCATTAAAAGAGAGTTATATTTTGAGAAGATTTTTGAACTTATTTTGCATTTATTTCTTATTCATCTTCTCATTGAAAACTTTGATTTATTAAATCAATTTTTAATTATCATATTCATCAAAGTTTTCATCTAACAAATGAGCTATCATTTGTTGTTATTCATTGAAATGCTAGTCTCTCTTAGTACTTAATTCATTTGTATCATTCATCAAGAGAAGAGTTCATTGTAAACTTATTTTGTTATACTTGTGGGTCATACTGAGGACCTGTAAAGTTCAATATTGTATAAGGATCGGTGCTCGTTGTTTGTAAGTTATTGGAATTATTGTAAATGGTTGGATTGCACTATAAGTCAATTAATATAGTAAAAAGGCATTGTTCGAATCGGAGAGCTTGGTAACAGAGGAGGTAGATCAATGATTTGGATCGAACATCCACAATTATATCGTCTGCATTATCTATTCCCTTTTACTTATCGCATTCATACTCGCGCTTATTATTTTAATTAATCTGTTTAGTCTTTACTTGAGTTTAGATTAATTTTTCGAAAAGTTTTAAAAATCAATTCACCCCCTCTTAGTTAGTTATTCTTGAACTCTCAATTAAGATGAATTCTATTTGTTGGAATGCTTTAAAAGTCCTATTCGAAATTTATTTGACAAATTCTAGTTGAACTTCTATTTGGAAACCCTATTGGTGTTGGAATTTGTGTTGGATTTGAAAAGATCAAGATATATGGACTAGGGAGAACATTTTGACGTAATTATGCTCACCGACGCTCGACTAGAGCTCGAGCACCCAAAATAGTGAAGATGGCGCCAGTCGGACGATCGAGCATTGTATCCATCTAGCTGGGCCTGTTTTCAGATTTTACACATTTTGATCATTTCTTTCCGTTTACAACTCTACTTTTAGGGTTTGAAACATCTTCTATATTATTTAGCTATTCATTGTATTCTAGATTAAGTTAGACAAATCATAAATACAAAATCATTGAATTGTTTCTCCATATTTTAGTGAAATCTCCATTCCCCTGCCAATTATTTTATTCTTGAGTTTGTCATTAATTACTTCAAATTGTGTCATATTATTTTCTGGCTTATTTTCACATCGGATTGGTATCGAAATTATCAGGTATTTTCGCGTTGTTTATAATAGTATGTATCCATGGGATTGGCATTCGAATAAAATACAGCCCAATTGGTGGCAAATTACAAAGTTGTGATGACTGGCATGCCTACCATACAATTTGACACAAAATAACCATTGAAACTTATTCCTCGACCACGGAGAAGTGTGTGGAATTAGTACTGGTTGCCACTGATAGGTTTTATGTGTGTCCATGGCCATTTATTGCTCCATTTGTGCTTAATGGTGATTTTCATTGGGTAGCTTCCCCCTCATTTGTTGCTGTATATGACCCAAATGACATTGGATGGGAGAACTATCTACAGCTGATTGAAATGCCAATTACTACAATAATAGCACAATCTTCTGCATATTGGAAATATTATGGTGTGGAATTTTAGCTGGACTCAGTTTGAAATTTTGGATGCTCTTGCACCATATCTAAGGAAGAGTGGGTCCTAGTGCATGGGGTGATTTTAGATTCTCTTTGCAATAACTATCCAATGATCATAGATGCACAATCAAGACCTGAGACACACAGCTACAAATTCTACTCGTTAGTCTTTAACCCATGGAATCCACTGCTTGTGCTTTTTAGGATTGGTGAAAATTTCTTTCTCTATAACATACAGTGCAAGTCGATGGAATCATTATCATATCGTCGCTAACCGCCTCTACTGATTATGGTGGCGATTATATTTGACACCCTCACTTTGAGTACGCAAACATTCTCTCACAGTTATTACTTTTCCACTTGCTTCATTATGATTATAAAATTTACTTTTTCGCGTACTAATATTTTGCAGCTGTAATACAGAGGCTTATTGCCATATTGGCATAACTTCCTTCTGAGAAATAGAAGACATTGTATTTCTGTTCCAATGTGTTTATGTAAAACTCGCAAGCGTACGAGATTGTTGACAAGTAATAGAATTGATAAATTGAGAGTATCGTTCCACATGGAATAAATTTAATTCAAGTTTACTAGTTTCGAATGAAATTCGAATTATGTAAACAAAAGAGATTTTGATTTTTTAATTATTCTAAATTAATCTAAGAAAGCGATAAAATTAGGATTTTTATGAAATTATAGATGATTGTAATGGATTTCGAATCCTCCTATTGCATCATCTATTTCAATTATTAATTTGTAATCTAATTTCGTTCATGCGTTTCTAACAATCAATATATAAAGTTATGATATATAATTTTATTTTTCAAGACAAATTAAATCTACCATTATCATGACCTCAATCTATTCCTAACCCGAGTTCGAATTATTAGAGTACATTAAATTTTAGATTATCTATATGATTGCACATAAATGTGATTCTTAACATCTATAACACATATGTTAATTTTGATGCGTTTTAAATTCATTGTGAGTCTCCCAACACTACAACAATGAACTAATGTTCTAATTGGTATTCAATCAATTAAATAATGCAATGAGTATGTAAAATTAATTAAGAAACCCAAAAAATACTAAGAGTCTGTTTGGTTCCACTGCCTTTTGGATTAAAATCAACAATAGTGCCGTTGGAGGGTCCCACTTGTGAGAGAGTTAGTCAACAATGGTAGGCTATAATGTTTTAAAAATTGATTTTGCCCCTTATTTCGACATGCCCAGACAGGGCCTAAACTACTAGTTTTGAATTAGAAATAAATTACAAATAAGGTTTATCTTCATTCAAAACAAAAACAGATTTAGCATAACATATTAATATATAAATTAAAAAAAGAATAATAGAAAACTATCATTTAGATATGAAATAATTCAATAGATATTGATCTTCAAGTCCAAGGTTGAATTATTCAAAATCTTGATGTAATTGACCTTCAATTCCTTGCTAGGAATTGATCTCCTCTATCAAAATATAGAAATTTGCCTCTTGTTCTTGATGGAATTATTGTGTATGAAGAGGCAAGAGAGGGTTTTTTTTTTTTTTTTTNTGGAATTATTGTGTATGAAGAGGCAAGAGAGGGTTTTTTTTTTTTTTTTTAATGTGTAACCATTGTTTTGTATTTATAAGAACCAGAAAATACGTCAAAATCGCGTTCAATTTAGGTTTCAAAGGAGTTTGAATTGCAAGAGGAAATTGCTGATTCGTCTGCAGATATGACCCACGCTTCCACATGCATAACCACCATGCGCCATTGATCCAATGGCTCTCAAGTCAAAATTTTGGTGTCTTGCGCGCGTGCCAAAAATTGGCCCGCATGCGCCGTTTTGCGCGCTATCATCCCTAAGCAGCATTCGATATTTTGATCATAACTTTCTCTCTCGATATTCAATTGAAGTGATTCAAAGTGTGTTAGATAGATAGCTCAAAGAGATACAATTCATCTAGAATACAATATTTCCAATTCGAATGTTTGCTATCCAAAAAATGGGTCTTAAATTGAAGTTAAAAATCGAGCAAAACTTATTCGGCTGAGAATTGATTCGTGAAAAATATTTCAATTATATTTTACTTTGTTGACCTCCAGTTGCATTCAATTGATCGTATATGATATTCAATCATCATTTTGTGGTCCGGATCAACTATTGAATGTTACACTTTGGTCCCCAAATTTTGATTTCTTTCATTTTACCCCTTTTTCGTTCTTTTCTTCCAATTCCACCAATTTGCATTAAGTTCAACCTAACAAATATAATTAATATTTAATTAAGCAATAACCCATCCAAACCACTTAGAAAAATTCTAATTTAATGGTCTAGTGTACAAAATACACTTATCACAATGTCACAAGCCTCCTCAATTAGGAAAAAATATTATCTCTCCCCCCTCCCCCCAACATAGATATGTGCTTTCTTCATATTAAATTTATTCATTTACTTTTATGACCTTGTACATCTCTTCTTTATCCTTTGGCCACTGAATTCTTTAACGAACTGATTTGACTACATCAACAAGAATACTACAAACCAATCAAGGCCGACATTGTGCAAAGCTAATGAAATAAGACTAAGGCCACCATAAACTTTCCCATGAGGGACCTAATCTCTATTAGGTTAGCAATAATAAACCGAGTGATAGATTCAAAACTAGCAAAACAAATGCACGGATTTATAGTTACCACTTGTTAGCGACGGATCCATGAATCCAGGTGAGCATGACGGATCCAGGAGCTCGTCGGGTGCTGACTCCACCCTTGCGACTTGTCCTTGCATAGTTTCAATATAATAGAGTAAAGACGAAAAAGTTTCCATTACGTCTCTTACAAGTCCCAAGACAACTTGTTGATGTCCTTGTACATCACCAATAATAAGACAAACTTATATCGAGGGGATACAGTTCAAAAATCACGTGATTTGAAAATTGGGTTTACTTTTTATTCAATTTTTCTTATTGATATTTTTCTATGATCGGTGGCACAATTAAATTTTTGTCATTAGGCATAAGAGCCCAACCATTTCAGAACTTAACTACCTATAAAACCCAAATAAGACTTGCATATCGTGTGATTATACACTACATATTCATGAACGTAACTACATTTTCAAACACAAAGTAATATTGATGAAATATTTCAAACACAGCAATATAGCTCTATGAATTCAGTAAGAACTCTCTAGTTATGCATTGTTTACCTTTCCTCCCAAAAAGAAAATAACCAAAAACCACTTTCTATTTTATTCATTGTTTACATTTCTATACTCCATAAAACTTTCGTGTTATTACAGCTATTTCATCTGTATGTATTTTGTTCTTTTCTATACAATAGTAAACTATTCTCTTCCCGATTCAACGTCGGTGTTCAAACATATAGTTTCCTTCCATATAGCATTCCCCTATAGCAGCAAAAAGGGATAGAATCAGGGTACTTGGCATCTATACTGGAAAGTTGTATAATATAAAAACATAAAATTTTAAGCAATTTAAGAAAATTGTAATTAAATTTCTTTTTAAAATACTTATCTAATACCTTGCACAATACTTGCAACTGCCCTTCTTATAAATTTGTACTTTTATTTTTATAACAATTAAAAAAGGTTAGAATACAAAAGGTCGATGTCCTTTTGTATGGGGCACTCGTCCCTTTTGAGATCATGGTCACAGCGAGCAAATTATTACATATATAAAAAAAGAAGTCAAGGGTGTGACAAGTCAACATTACAAACAAAAGTAATTTCAAACTATAATAAAATAAAAAAAAATAATGAGGGAAAGGGTGAAACAAACAATACACTATGAAATGAGCTAATTTTCTGTGATTAACAAAGAGAAATAACTTTCAATAAATAACAAACCAACAAAATGAAGTGAAGAGATAGTTTTGGCAAATTCAAAATCCATTTTCATTGAGATTCTGGGACTTACAAACTATTTGGTGCACATTTTGAGTCTAAGAATNTTAAAATGAGAGAATGTATTTTTTTGAAGTGATGTGATAGAGAATATGTAATTGAAAAATAAGGAAAAATTATTGATATGATGAAAAATATTATTTTATTGAAGAATGTGTGGTTAAAAATGAGTATAAGAATGATAATGAAAAAAATAACGTGGCTCAAACAGGGCTTCATAACTAAATACTATAACCACAGAATTTTAAGTTTTTATAATGAGCAGGAAATATAACATGAAATAAACAAAAACAACAAAATGCAGAATTTTAGCAAAATGAAGTGAACATATAATTTTGGCAAATTCATAATCCCGTTTCATTGAGATTTTGGACTTAATAACTAAATAGTAAAACCACATAATTTTAAGTTTTTACAAGAAGCAGGAAATATAACATGAAATAAACAAAACAACAAAATCAGAATTTCTATTTCCAGTCTACCCTAACATCAATTCGCATTGTATTCTCATATGTCATTGTATCGGGGTAGGAGATTGACATCAATAGAATCTGAAAAAAGAGATTCATGAAGGCATTCAACTTGTAATAATAGAATCTATTAATTTCTCACTTTAATACTTGGCTACCATTCTACCCGACATCAATTCAAAATGCAATTTGATAAAAAAATAATTTCATAATTTCTTTTCTAACCAACTTCGATTATCTAGGGGTTTTAAATTAGTTTTGCTCCACAAATGTTCTTCTTCGAGTTTATATTCTCATCAATGGGGAGCGGGTTTCTTGAACATATTTAAAAAACCTAATTATAGAACTACAAGTTTGAACTTACCATGTAGTTCACACTGTTGCAACCAGGAAACAGTTTGCACAAAATTATCTTGAATTTGGATTGTTACCCTACGTAGAAGTTGAAAGTTTTAGATTATTTAGACTCAATGTGCAGAATTACACAAAAGTAAACTTTTTAATTGTTTCGAGATGATTAGATCAAACAAGTCAATTTGTCCTAAATTTGAATATCACGATCAATAATTAAAACAATAAAGAACACCAAAGATGATCACGATGAAACCCAAACATGGTAAAAATTTTGAGCACTTTGCCAGTTAGTAATCCACTATAAATCGAATCAAACTTATAGTATGGTCTAGACCCATCTAACCCGTAGAATTTCTGACCAAAATTCTTGCACTTTCCCTTGATCCTACTGGAGGTGTGCTCCTTCAAAACAAATCTCGACTCCTATTTTATATTTTAGCCCTCCTGGGCTGCGTGTCCCTGACACCGATCCCCATTCCTGGTATCTTACTTTAGTCCTCTTGAATTTGTGCTTCTGCAACAGCTCCCAATCCCTGGTATCAATTTATCTTTGGTGGGTTAAATGGTTTGGTGTTTGATAAAAAAAACCTTGTGTGTTTTGATCTGTGGTTTAATATGAAACAATATAGTATGATAAAAAAAATGATTTGAAAGAATTTATGGATCAAGTAATATGCGGTGGTTGAACTTGGAATCAATGAATGTTTTGAGTCATCAAAGGATTGATATATATGAAATAAATGTGATTCAACACACTTTTGGACGTTCATAGGGTAGGATATATATAGGAAAAATTGTTTAGGATGAAAAGGGATTGAAAAATCAAGTATTTGAAGCAAAATAGAATCATAGACATCGACACGTCGCTAGAGCGCTAAGCTAACGACAAGAGAGTAGCAACTGAGCAGTCGTTAGTATTTTTATCATAACTTTCTCTCCCGATATCCGATTGAGGAAATTCAAAATGCGTTGGAAAGTCAACTCAAAGGGATACAATTCTTATAAGTAGTACTGTCCAAATTCTAATATTTTATATGTGAAAAATGCGTTTCAAGTTGCGACTGAGAACTTGGAGAATAATTTGTATGGCCTTTTGACACCTAATTGCATTTTCTTGATCATATATGATCTTCTTAAACTTTTTCAAAGACTATACTACCAATCTAACTCTTTTGACTTTAATTATGATTCTATAACTCATATTTTGACTTTGATTATAAGTCAATAAACTCTTAATACAATTTAACTAGGAATTGAATTTGACTAAGAAAATTGTCAATTACAAATTTAAAAATTTCCAATTATAATTTGGACTTAACAGAAGCCATATTCACATTGCTTGTGATAAGTGAACTTGAAAATCAAAATGACAATCGATTTTATGCTTAATGGCGCTAAACAAAACTAGAAGAAATGTTAAATTTGCTATATAGTCCCCAAGAAATGCTATGATTTGTACTTATACCTTCGTTTATCAATAAATTTCAGTGTGACTCATGTTGTCCTACATCTAAATTAAAATTTAAGATTAAAAAGTCAATCAAAATATATTTAGACATTAAACCTAAATAAGTATTTTACATGTACGTACGAAACCCTCAAGTGTACGAGATCGTTGACAAGTAGTATAATTGATGAGTTAAGAGTATCATCCAACAGGAAATGAATTCAATTCAAGTTTACTAATTTCGTATGGAATTCTAATTATGTAACACAAAGAATATTTTGATTTTGTGATTATTATAAATTAATCTAAGAAAGTTGTAAAAGTTTGGTTTTTTTATCAAATTATGGTTGATTATTGGATTTCGAATCTATCTATTTCAATTCTTGATTTGTAATCTAATTTCATTCATGCGATCTTGATAATCGATAAAATAATGATATCTAATTTTCTTTTCCAAAACAAATTAAATTTATCTTAATCACGACCAGAATCTATTCCTAATCCGAATTCGAATGATTAAAATGCATTAAAATTTAGATAATTTCTATGATCGCAATGTGATAAATGTTATTCTTAACATCTATTACACATATGTTAATTTTACCGCATTCTAAACTTATTATGAGTCTCCAAATACTACAAAAAAAAAACTAATCACCTAATTGGTGACCAATTAATTAAATAATGCAAGGGTATGGAAAATTAATTCAAGAAACCCCAAAAAATGCTAAACTACTAGTTTTGAATTAGAAATAAATAACAAATAGAGTTCATCTTCATCTAATACAAAACTGAATTTAGCTTAGCATATTAACATATAATTACAAACAGAATAATATAAAAATATCACCAGAATCATGAAATAATTCAATAGATATTGATATTCAAGTCCAATGTTGAATTTTTCAAAATCGTGATATAATTGACTTTCAATTCCTTATTAGGGCTTGATCTCCTCTCTCAAAATATAGCAATTCGTCCATTGTTCTTGATGAATTTGACGATATTATTGTGTATGAAGAGGCAAGAGATGGTTTTCTCAATATGTAGCCCTTGTTTTTTTATTTATAAGAGTCAGAAAATAGGTTAAAATCGCATCCAATTTGGGTTTCAAATGAGCTTGAATCGCGAAAAGAAACTGCTGATTCATCTGCAGAAAAAGCTTGCGTGCGTGCCATTGATCCAAATAGATACCTGGTCAGAATTTTGATGTCTTGTGTGCACGCCATAATTGCACCGCAGGCCATCATCCCTAAGCAATATTCGGTATTTTTGTCATAACTTTCTCTTTCGATATTCGATTGAAGTGATTAAAAGTGTGTTGGAAAGATAACTCAAGGAGCTACAATTTTTCCAATTTGTATGTTTTCTATATATATATAAAAAAAGGGTATCAAGTTGAGGTTAAAAATTCGGAGCATAACTTATCCAACTGAAAATTGATTTATTAAAATATTTCAACTATATTTTATTCTGTTGACCTCCAATTGCATCCAAATGATTCTATATGATCTTCAATCATCATTTTATGGTTCAAATCAACTATTGAATGTTTACACTTAGATTCCCAAACTTTGAATTTTCTTCGTTTTGACACGTTTTTCGTTCCTTTCTTCTAATTCACTAATTTGCATTGAGTTCAACATAACAAACATAATTAATATAAATTCAGTTATAACTCATCCAAATCACTAATAAATATTCTAATTTAATGGCTAAATAAGTGTACAAAATACACTTATCATTCGCTAATAAAATATAATAATTATATTTCTAGGATCTAGTTTCGAGGTGAGGTGGCTTTCCCGTCTTAAAGTAAATGGTTNTAAGATCCTCAATCTTTTTTATTGTAATAATTTGTCCCAAACTTTTTTCTGTTGCATTCTTATATTTGACTTTCCATTAATTAACATGCTATCAAATATCAAACGCTTCATTTGTCACTCAAATCATATGAGACCCAAATGCATCATACTTCTCCGATCCTTTTCTATAACTGATTTTGAAAGACCTAAGAAATATATAGTCCACTCGAAATTCACATTTTTAGAAGAGAAACTATGAAAAATTCATAACATTTATGTGGCAAAACATACCATGGGACTATATGCCTAGTTATTGTGTAGCACCTTTTGTTTTTGACTTCTATTGGGAAAGAAAAGCTGTTTGGAAACATTTCGTGAGCATCCTTTTTCTTGACATCCCAAAATTGGAAATAAAAACCCTATCTTCACTATGGTGTAACTACCATGTATATGCATGTACAGGCAGCTATCGTATTTCAGAAAACATGAAAATTTGCCAAACAATTCAAGCAAACCTTTGAAAAAGTTGAAAAGTTTTTTTTTATTGAGCCAAAATGCTAATCTAGATTGATAAGAACCATAAATAGACACACGATACATTAGCATAAATCACTTGGCGCTCATTTTTGGATGAAGCCTGGACAGACTGAAGCTTTTAATGTCCATAAACTAAAGTTTTTAAAATGGATTTAACGAGCAAATTTCAAGAGGCACCAAATGTTATTGAATTCCATCGCAACAAATTTGAAATTCTATTGTACTACGAAAAATGTTGCTACTAAGAGTCTGTATCATTGTTGCTATCACAAAATTTGCTGGCGACGAATGAAAAGAATAAATCATTTTATGCAAATCTCTAGACCATCCCCTGAACAGACGTGGATGTTCTTTCATCTGTAGTATGATGCTCAAACATAAAGAAAGAGTTCTGTGGATGTAGTTACAAGCAGTTCCTGCAACAGTCATAAACCAATCCAAATCAACCTCGAGTTAGAACATCAATGTGTCAATTTAAATGAAAATTATGGCATATTAATATCTCCATCCATTAGAATCCTAAGAACAAGATAAATGGTGCAGCATTCCTACAACACTAGATAATATAATATTAGATTGCAATATAAATAATAATCATAAAAAGAAAATCACCTCTTAAATTTATAGGTCAAAGAATTTCATTGAACTTCCCAATTTGCATAAAAAACATAAATGCTACTAATACATATGAGTTATTCCCCTCGTACAGGGGAAAAACTCACAGAATCAGCACCTGTATGGCTATCTTTATTTGGGAAATGATATATGTATGTACCCGGGGGTTTACACCCTAGGTTATCCGATCCCACCGCCCCCCTCACAATGAGGTGGGGCCCGAGGCAAATTAAATAATCGTGGGTAACCCGGGGTGTAAACCCTCGGGTACTTGTAGCAAAACCCTTCTTTCTTTTCTGCCATCTCCTAGTGAAAAGTTGCCACGTGTCCTCGACAGCTCTCTCACAGTTTTTCCCGGTAGTGTAGCACAGCTCAATACTTAATTTGGAGGATGATGAAATAAGTGCAAAAGGAAAAATTACTTTCGTGTCTAAGAAAAAGATTTGTAGAACTAAAAATTATTGACTCGATCAGAATGTGCTCTACATCTTTATAGTTTATACATTTCAAATCTCAATTCAATTCTCTACATCCTTATACATTTCAAATCTACTTCTATATCTTTATATTTGGAACTTGAGGTGGATTCTTTGATTTCGGATGATTGATTTTAAATTTATTTTTACATATTACAAGTTATTCGTGTACAATTTTAATTCCACCTACTTGAAAAGAAATAGTCGGTCCCAAGCCTGGAGAAAATGAGGAGGATTATTATTTTTAAAAAAAAAAAATAAAACGCTCGTGTGCCCATTTTGATTCGGCCCATTGCCACCATATTATCATACTCAACCCGATTGTTGATCCGGAAAAATCATCGGGTCAATTGTTCAATCGGTAATCGATCATTGCAAGGTTGAATTTTAGTTAAACTTTTTTAAAAGCAAAGATTAAAACGGAACGTATGTATTTTGTATTAAGTTTAATGTTAAGACTCCATCAATTGCCATAGTGGTCAAGCTTTTCATAATCCTTAAGGGAGGCCCGTGTTTGAATGTGCCCATTGCAAATTTAATATGGAATTTTGCTTTGAACCAATTTAATGTTAAGACTAAAATGGAACATTTATATTTGTTTTGCATAAAAGGTTAAGACTTCACCAAGCTTTCCATGATTCTTAAGGGGTATAGGTAGGTTTAGGCGTTAGGTGGATCGGTCCGGTTTTTTCAATACCTGGACCATCCGTTATACTTTGCGTATTTCATAAATGGAATCATTTAGATTATTATAATTATCGAACTAAACTCAAACCCAAACCATCAGTTCCGATTTTAGTTCGGTCCTACCCATAACATTTTTATATATTTTTAATAAACATTTCCATATAAGCCATTCGGTATATATACGTAACACGCTACTACTCAACAATATTTGTGAAATAGAGAAAATTCAGTTAAGAAATCTTCAAGAAGCAAAATAATGGAAACAAAAAACCATGAAAAGATGAGAAAATTAAAACATTAAAAATTAAATTATAGCTTGAGAAGAAATTATTTTTCTTAATAAATAGTATACGATTTATAAGTTAGGCATGCTAGAGCCTATAATTTAATAATGAATAATGTTTAATTTCTTCTACTCTTAAAACGAACTGACATAAAGATACTAATTAGATACATAATTATATAATATCAAAAAATTACAGCCCACATATTGAACTAGCTCTATTTAAATGAAAAGGAAAACCTATATTTCAAAAGAGAATCACGAATTTAAGATAACCAAAAAAATACACCACATCCCAATGTTGACTTATGGTCGATCTTATATTTTGATTATAACAAACAAAGTATTTTTATATATCTAACACTTATATTCGAGTCTTCGTTGTATATGTCGCGAACTTGATGAAAATCGATTATTCACAATCAAACTTGGAAATTGAGTATTTTCAATCGGGTACTCGTGCTAAAACAATCGGAGACAAATCAAGCACTTGCGCCAAATTCAAAATCGAGCACCAAATCGTGCACTCGCGCCAAATCAATCGAAAATATTAGTACTATATGTTTGAACTCACTTGTAAAGGTAAAATACTTTAATCTTTAGCAATGACTTATTAAAAGCTCAAGTGACGAACTTTTATGCACGATAAAAGTTTACTTCGTAAAATCGTTAGCACAAATAATATTTTTCAAATGTAAGAATTTCAACTTAATTTTCAAATCATTAGCATCACTTACCTTGGAAATTCTAAAGCCTACCTTGTCAGAAAATCAAAACGGATAAACTGGAGGAAAATATTTTTCTGTCCATCCCGACGTCCGGATGGTGAACCGGACATTCGGTTTACCTTCAACGGTTAGATTTGACCGTTTTGATTTCTGACAAAGTAACAACTATTCAGCCGTTCGGTTCGACAGAAAATTTCACTTTTTCAACTGCTATAAATACTAACTCACTTGCCATTCATAAATACAACAAAAGAGCATTAAAGTGAAATTCTTACGAGCAAAATTGTATTGATTTCTCATATCATTTATTATCATCAAATCATTTTAGATTTGAAAAGCTTTTGATCAAATTAACTTTTAAAATCATTATACTCATCAAAGTTTTTCTTTCCTAACACTTGAACTTCATTCATTGCTATTTATTAAAAGTGTTAGCCTATTTCTCTCTTGATACTTAATTGTGATAATATCTTTATTAAAAGAGAAGTTTTAATTTGTATCATCAATTTTCTTTTAAACTTGTGGGTCGTGTTGAGATCCCGTAAAGATCACCGGTGTAAAATGATCGGTGCTCCTTGTGTGTAAGTCATCGAAAGCTTTGTAAAGGGTTGGATTGGGTCGTGTTGAGATCCCGTAAAACTCAATGTTGTAAAAAGATTGATGCTCCTTATTTTTAAGTCATCAGAAGCTTTGTAAAGAGTTGGATTGGACCACAAATCAATCAACATAGTGAAATTGGCCTTGTTCGTACTGGAGATATTGGTAACAGATGACGTAGATCATTGCGTTGGATCGAACCTCAATAATTATGTCGTTTGCATGATCTATTCCTCTTTACTTATTGTTTTCATATTCGTGCTTATTATTTAAATTAATCTGTCTAGTTATTACGTACTTGATTATATATTAATTTTTCGAAAAAGTTTTAAAAACAAATCCAACCCCCTCTTGGTTAGCTATTCTTGGACTATCACCCAAGCTATGAATATATTAAATTCAATTGACATGTGTTATAAAAAAAATCACTTAAATTTGTAAACAATACAAGAAAGTAAAAACCTCGAATTGCATTCAGCAACTTACAACTAGTGTTCTAAAATGCGTAATGCGTTGCGATGCGTCGAGTCCGAGAATCAAGAATCACAAGTTTAGGCGTGTCAATGCGAAGAATAAGCGTCATAATGCGTTTCGTATTTTTAAGGCATTAAATATATTTTTATATAAAAAAATAGATTTTTTACAAAAAAAAAAAAAAAGAAGGAGTTTATAAAAAAAAAATAGATTTTTTACAAAAAAAAAAAAAATTGGGCGGCATAATGCACGTGTTAGGGGCGGCTAGGCGGGATTACGCGCGCCTAGACGCGCGCATTGCGCCTTTTAGATGGAAAACGCATTTTCCTGCGCATTCCCGAATTCAACGCGTTTTGGTCACTCGTCGCGCCGAGGTGGCGCATTTTCGCAAATTTTAGAACACTGCTTACAACAATCTAGTTTGAACTTTTTGATTCATAGAAAGTTCAAATTGTAAAGTTTAACATGTACTATCCTCTTAAATGAAACTATATGATGTAATGCGAGTGGCAAAGAAGTAAGAGTCCGTCTTGATTTCTTAGGGTTAGGGTCTAAAGTTTTAGATTAGTTACTACCTAAATTAGGGTTTTAGATTTTGTATTTTTTTACCCATCGTATAAATTGTAAATAAATTATTATATAAAAAATCGGTTCCATTCAAATATTCATGGTTCTAATTTAGAAACCAAGATCTGAACTGAACCCAGTCGATTATCGGTTCTCGATTTTGGTTCCTAACTTATTTTTTTGGGGAATCGAACCAAAACCTTCGATTCCGATTCATTTTTGGTTTGAGAGAATCGATTCCGATGAGAATCTCCTCCATTGCAAATTTGGTATTAAATTTTGCTTTGAACCAATTTGGTAACTAATCAATTTGTAATTAACCGGATCGATTTTCTCCAAACCCGTTCGTTTTTTGATTGGTTTAATTGCTAACGAACCAATTAATGCATCCGGTCCGATGTTAATAACCATGTTGCCACCTCTAGTTGTATGGAAGAAATATTTAAAAAGTACTTTCCTTTTTTGAGAGTGCATGGTTAAAAATAAGAAAAGTTATGGGAAAATGTAAAAATTGATTTTTCAGTTGTGCAACTACATGTATATAACTTGTATAATGGTTTAGCTACAGATGATATGACGAGATTTAATTGAATTAAAATCTCATCAGTCAAATAACTTCCCTACTTATATTTTGACACCTCATCATTATGTAAAATATTATGTAAATAGTTATGTACAAGAAGCATTTTCCATTCTAGGTTACTTTCTTATGTATATAGATCTTTAGATTGCTGGCTGATGAATCGCAAATCATGCCACTGCTTCAGATTGCAGATGTATACCTCATCATTATGTAAAATATTAGATAAATAGTTATGTACAAAAAAAAAATACTTTCCTTGATATTTTTTAGGAATATCTAGTTAAATTCAAGAGCAGAGAGCATGCCGTGTGTCACCATCTATTCTACGTGTCCAAGCATGAAAGAAGATGCATTTTCCTTATGCGCTTATAGTATGTGCTATGGGCCAATTGGACTTGGATCATCATTGGACCAAGTTTTCCATCAAAAATGGATACCGGTCACAAGCATTTCATAGGTTATGTACCCAGGGTGTCACACATTAGAAGTTCGGGAACCAATATTACAAGGTTTAAAGGTTCGAGACCCTTGCATGAGTTTTCTCAAGAGGTAATCACGTGAGACATTGCACCTCATGACTACCTTGTATTGATAGGAAATTGCTATTCTAAAATTGTGTTAGTTCCATTTCCTTCTGTTGACCTCAGAAAATGAGCTAAACAGATGACGTGCCCACTCATGTATACGTGAGCCATATTCGGCACGTTAAAGCGGATCTACGATCGAGATTGGACGTGGGAGAGGCTCAACAGCAAGATACAATTTCCGTTCGGACTCCGGCAAGATTTACGGAACAAGATTGTATAATAAACAATTGACAAGAACAATATCTGTAGTTGTAATAAACTGATCAAAAGAATACATGTTGCTCTGAGTATTTAAAGTTTCACTATTCTTTAATTGTTACATGGTGGGGATATTTATAGTGCTACAAATGGAGTGGTGACCATTGGATCAATCTACACGTGACTTCGTCTCCTCGGTCGAAACATCAAATCCTAACTATCTAGTTGACCTTCCTATCTTTTCAAAGCATTTAATATTATTATATTGATAAGACATGACACAAATACACTTTTTATAAATGTCGCATCAATCACTCGAACAGAGATCTTTATCATGAGCGAATCCCTGCACGTAGGCTGTCACAGGCTAGGAGCCTCGGATCCTGATAAAGGAGGGCCTTAGATAAAATGATCGAGTTGAATCAGGTCCCATATCCTACTTTTGATGGCCACATGGCAATCGCTAGTAACACTCATAACACCTTCCATCCTTTCCGTTGGTCTCTTCACATTTCCAACGCATCGATGTGTTTCTCTTGCTTTTGGTTTCTATTGTGAAGTAGGCAGACCTGATTTGATGTAATGACATTGCTTTATTAGTTGCATTTGGAATCTGCAAATTTGCACACTCTCTGAGAGAATAAAAAGGAATATAGGATGAATTGTTCTCGAGAAAGAATGTAGGATAGATTAGAACGTTTCTTCGTATGCCCCAACGAAAAACTAAGAAAAGAAAAACGAAACTTCACAATAGATTTTCTCAAATTTTATGCGGGAAACTGCACAAATGTAGAGCGAGTATACCAGCAGGCAAGTTACAACTACCATATGAGCATAATTTGCATAAAAATTAAGTATTCAAAGTAGTGGAATTATTCATTGTAGCTGCAAAATCTGATTTTTCCAACTTCCACAAACAAAATGCATCAAACTGCACGAAGTTTGGCAGTGCACATTGAGTACAAAGTAACATCTACCTTTCACGAATTTCTGCTACCCAATTGCTGATTTGCAGCTTCAAGACAAGCTAGATAGAAGAGTAATGCTACTAATAGAAGCACTGGAAACCCCCAAACTCCCAATTGTGTACCAGGCTTCAGAAACAAACGCCCACCCAGCTACTTGTATAAAGCAAATGAAGGCAACTGACATGGTAATTTTGCGATCACTTTTAAAATATTCCTGAAATTCCTGGCCAGTTCCACTATATTTTCATATATTCATTGAAACTTTAAGCGTTGTGAATAACGAGTTCAAGCAAATTCAGAAATAAAAGGCTTTAGATCCTAATATTCTCGTAACACATAAACATGAATACAGCGCTTTGACCTAACAAATATATGCACGTTCAGAAGCTACACATACATGACTACAAGCTGATCAACAAGTAACCCAGAAATGAAAGTAACCTACACCACACGAAATTATACGTGGTCACCTGAAGATTTTCCCAATGGGTCTCGACTGACAATAGATATTCCTGAAGAATGATCAAACTGTTCTCTCGTCAAGAAAACTGAATGTGGGCCCAAGCTTGACTCAAGTATCGAATGATTAAGCACCATCTCCGGTTCTTTGAATGCTTCCATGTTTACTCTTTGTTTCTTTCCTTGTCTTTCGCTTGGGCTCTCAACTGCTGAAGTTACATGACAGCCAGAATCAGGTGTTAGTGGCTCGTGATGGGAGGAGAAGGATTCATCTACGGAAAGGCGCTTGGCTGGAACACAGTCTTTGGCAGGCTTGGCCCGAGAAGGAGATTCAGATGTTGAAGCAGGAGTTGCTGGGTCAGTTTTATTATCAGAGTCCAGGCAACTGTCCCCTGTTTCAGGAGCTGTAACCCCTGAGCCAGGCACTCCTGAAAGAACTCCATTAAGGCGTTGCTGTTCTTCAATTATCTTCTTTAAATACTTCCTTGAGCTTCTATCCTCAACTGCAACTGTCTTTGGACCTGTTCATTTACCAACACAACTTCTCGCATACAATATAAACCATACATGAAAGAAAGCATCAACAGTGTTGGGGGGAAAAAAAGGCAACCTTCAACAGCTTCATACACCCTCCCTCCCCAGTAGAAGCAAGTCTGACAATCAGTTTTGTTAAAGTACCTAGATCTTAACGTTGCTCAGCATGTGAAAATTGAAAAACGAAAAATGACGATGATTGGATGTATTGTGGATGAGCTTATGGTACATATTCAATACAAGGTACCTCAGTCTGTTAATAGACGAGACTTGCGTGTGGGTGTGCCGGTGCGGGGGTTGGGCGGGGGGGTGTGGTGGCTTGTGAATTAAAATTTTGGAGTAATTTGGAATCTTGAAGTTTTAGGTTATATAAAACAAGAAGGAATAAATGGAATGTCCTTTTAGTAATAGTTGGAATAAAGATAATAGTAGGTTCACCGCTATAGAGAAGACCACGCTGTCTTGAAGATGATCACGCAAGGTACTTAGGTTAAATTAGGAACAATGAAGGAGGACTCAATAAGGTTGTAATGCATAGGATATTAGCGGTTGGTTGACACAAAAAAGTGCTACAAAAATCTTAAGTGATACTAAAATCCCTATAAGGTCAGAAAGGTTAGATTTTCTAAATCTACAAAATGCTGAGCCGTTGAAGAATAAAATATTCATAAGATGAACATAGTACAAATGATGATGCTAAGATAGATGTGTGAAAATAATAGAATGGACATGTTAATAAATGAGAATACGCACCAACAAGTAGAGTTAGCAAAATTGAAAAAAAAACTGAGAGAAAGATGCTTAACGGTTATGGCTTGCTTTAGACCTAAAGAAGCTTCTATTTAGGGGTGGGCGCGGGTCGGTTCGGTTCGATTTTTTTTTTGTTCCAGAAATTTTCGGGTATTTAGTAAATGGAACCGTCGGTTCCAAATATAATTTTGGAACTGTTTGGGTTCGG
>OU503046.1:21061888-21086147 GCA_912172775.2 Fraxinus pennsylvanica
AAGATTTAGATGGCACCAAGCACATGAGATTCATTAATGGCAAATACTTAAAAAAATATGTTCCTTCCTTATGGGAAAGTGAACAAATAAAAACATAATCAATATGAGCGATTGTAAATAATAAGACAAGAACGAAGTACGTTCAAATAAATTCCTTTATTGTCAAACACTTATTACAAATTGTGAAATATAAAGTACTTAATGCTCTATAAGCTACAATCGTGAGCAGAATATTCCTTTGGTCGATCGCCAAGTAAGAGGGTGAACTGGCCTTTATCGCCGTCTTGATTCATTAATGGCAAATACTTAAAAAAGTATGTTCCTTCCTTATGGGAAAGTGAACAAATAAAAGCATGATCAATATAATTGCGATGAGCGATTGTAAATAAATAAGATAAGAACGAAATACGTTCAAATAAATTCCTTTATTATCAAATACTTATTACAAATTGTGAGATACAAAGTACTAAATGCTCTATAAGCTACAATCGTGAGCAGAATATTCCTTTGCTCGATCGCCAAGTAAGAGGGTGAATTGGCCTTTATCGTCGTTCTGATCGCGCTGCTGCAATGGCAGGCAGAGAGGCTAATAGGCACTCTCAAAAGGCAAAAAGGCTGAAAGGTACTCTCAAATCGCCTGCCTTATTGCATTGCTACAATAACAGACAAGGAGGCTGAGAAGCACTCTCATCAAATTAAGTGGCCTGAAAGGCATCCTCAAATCGCCTTCCATAATTGAACTCCTTATGGAGAACATGGAGATACTGAGAAGACCTTTGTTGGCCAAATTACATTTCATATATCTCCCATACCAAAGGCGATGTCAAGATAAATAGCAAACCAAGTAGATCAATTGATCCATTTCTATCGGAAATGGAAGTGTTTGATCAACTGTACGAAGTGCCAAACAATGACAACAAGATAGTCTTTCTGAAGGAAAAGAATGAGAGTCAAGATGATAAGTGCAAAACACATACGCATTTATAGAGACGTGAAGATGAAATGGAACAATATGAACGGCCACATACGTGCATTGTAACTGAAATTAATGGCCCAAAATCTTGGAAAAAGAGATGAGAATACCAAGGAAGAATCTACATGAGTTTTAGCATAAGCAATTAAATGCTTGGGGGTTGATGATTAAGGAAAACGTCAATTAATGTGTAAGTAAATAAAACAGTTGTTCATTAATGACATTGGCAACTGTTACATTCAAAATTAGCAATGACAGCCAGTGCAAAATTACAAAAGGAAAGTAAAGGCATTAGATATCTTAACTACAATTTGCCCCAAGCTGAACGCATATGTTCCCTAAGCCTTAACCAATCCTCGTTCTATCTAGAATAGTTGGTAGATACTTCAGCCACAATGTTGTCATCAATCTTCATCTTTTTGTAACGTTCAAACAAAGACTTGGTTCGCTCTACTCCTTGGGAAGCATTGCATTTTTTGGCAGCCATCCAGCCCATCCTAGCTCTGCAGTCATCCATTTTTTTCTTGAAGTTCATTCATCTCTGCAACTAAACTCATCATCAAGGAATCTTCAACCATAACTACATAGGAGATTTCGTTCAGTTCAACCTTGGCTTTATTAATCTCTTGAAGTAAAGATTCTCTTTCAAAGGCAGCACGAAGATACTGAGTACTCTTAGCCTTCAATTCGACATTTATGGCTAGCAAGGGGAGGATCTCAGAATGGATGGCCTTCAGCGTCGCTTTAAAATTAGAAGAAATGTTGAGCGACGGAAGTGTAAGTGCCTGGGCCAATTTTGTACTCAAGAGTTCAAATTTATCCTTTTGCTTGGCAGCACTAGCCTTACCAATATCCATATCCATAAAGGAGACATAATCAAACATGGATTGCTTGAGAATCCGCATATTTTCCTCTGAGAAGGCAGCGGATGAAACAGAAGGTTAACTGGTCAAAGAAGCCCGTCCTTACTTGTTTCTAAGAGGTGAACAAGTCCCGAATGGAACGCACAATGGCATCAGCATCCTGCAAGGAAAAATACCAACATTTAGTATTCTCACTGCAATGAACAAAGTGGAAATAAAAGTGAAGTAAAAGGTTACCTCATCAGTAACCTTGGGAGTTTCAGGCGCATCATCAGTTAGTTCCACCACCTGTGGAGACTTCCCCTTATTCGGGTAAGAAGACTTTGCCACAACGGGCAGATCTATGGGAGCATCTGCATAATTCAAGAAGTAATGAATCAAAAACCAGTAGCATGAGCAAAGGTAAAAACATTTAAATATGTATTACCTTCTGGTTCAACATTTGGGGAGTCAACGCCCTGGGAAGATGGTAGCCCTTCAGCTGACCGCGATGAAGGCTCCGGGACTAGAGGTTTCTCTTTAAGTATGGTCCATTCATCAGCTGATTTGGATGAAGTAGCTTCAGCAGGAGGCGATGAAGCAGGAGCTACCAAGATCAAAGCCTTCGAATGGGAGGCTGAATTCTTCTGGAAAATTTAAGTAAACTATTAGTACGTGGAGAAGGATATTTTGTGAATAAATAAATTCAATTACCTTTCTCCTAAGGATGAGAGGAGTGTCATCATCATCATCATCATCCTACAAAATGGGAAATGCTGAAGCTGGTCGTTTGCGGCTGGAGGTGCATTTGGCTATAGTAGCCTTGGCAGGAGGAGAAATAGATTGAAGAATAGGATGTTTAGCGCGAGCAGGCAAGGAAAGGTTCTTGATGGACACATGGGTAGCCAGAATGGGAGAAGTAGAAGATGTGTCTGGTTTATCTGGCAGACGAAAAGCATGGTTGGCATCAGTTGTGAACAACCTGCGTTTCACAGACAGCCAGAGTTGGTCAAAAATGGAGTGTGTGACAGCAGTAGAATTGAAAGGGGCTAAAGAAAAGCCTTTGGCCAAAATATTATTACAGGCGTTAATGGCTTACGCTTCGATTTTATTAATAGTATGGAAACGCTCTGTCAAGTTCTTAGAATGATAGTATAGAAATGCTTTGTCAAGTTTATAGAATAATAAGGAAGAACATGCCACATTTGGCCAAAACCAAGTTGGTGAGCAAAAAATTGGGGAGTATATATCTCAACCCCTACCTTAGCATTTGTTTCTATGATAATGTCAAGGAACAATTCTCTCTCAACTGAAAATTGAACTCAGATGGTTAAAGAAGTGCTCACTTCAGCTAAAGTAGAAGGAGACCGTACGTAAAGAGGGGTTTGATGAGAAGAAAAAGGGAAGAAAGAAGGCATTGAATTCAAAGTATAAAAGAATGTAAAAACGTCTCTTTTGGACATATTTACAGGGCTCAACTGATGAATAGCCCATAGCAGCTGACTGTTCGAGAAGGAGTTGGTGGAGCACCAAGCTATGGAAAATAGGCTCTTAATCACAATTGAGCAAACCAAAGAGGCCCACTGTCGTGGGGGATGTACCTCCTTAACTAAAATTGGAGGGAAGTCATGCCTCTATAAAAAGCGGCTAAAAAGAATGAACACAAATTCAAAGACATGTTACATGCTAATTCATGCGATATTTATAGATAACTCATAGAGGGTTTCCGGCTGGGGACACAGAGAACATATTTATATAGCCAGACCTGAAGGAAGGCTTCGCGCTTAGCATGAGTAGGTTCAAAATGGGAAGCACTATAAAAGGCCTTGCATGCTCGAGTAAGATTCAGCAACTTTCTTGTCAAACCTTGGGGCAACATTGGAAATCAAAATACCAAGAAAAATGGTATCGCCCGAGGACGGAAGATTCACTAAGGCTCCAACATCGCTTAGATTAATAGACATTGGGCCAAGAGGGAAAACAAAAGTGTTATACTTAGAAGACCAGAAACTCAGCGCGATTGGAAAAAGCACTGTGTCATAAGTTGGGGAAAAAAGGGTAATTCCTAATTGGTCCAAAATCCTAGCACGATAAAAAATTGTTTTGGTGGGACCATGATTTACCATACGTTTATGACATCTATGAAAACTAGGATCAGTTTTTGGCCAAGTGCGAATACATTTATCGCGGATCGGCTTCAATGGGAAGGAGTTCAGAAAAGGGGGGGTCTTCATTGCAAGGGAATAGTTGACCTACTGCCGCTCCTCCGATAGATTCGGTATCAATGAATGATGAGCCTAGATATAATTCATTGAGGTCAGCATTGGCTTGTACAAGGAATTTTGAATTTACATACGGTTTAGCAATGAGGTTTTGGAAGTCCTCGAAACTGAAAGAATCATCAGAATGAGTTTGCGAAGTTGCCATTAGATGCAGAAACATATGTTATGAAGGGTTCTCAAGAAGCGTAGTGAAGAAGCAAGACAATGAACAGTGACCTTTATAGAACGCACGATGTAAAGACGCGAAGGTAATGGCGCGAGGAAATGGCGTGTCTTTGGGTTTATAGGGGTTTGTTATGTTGCATATTTTCAGATTATAGAAGGGTTACAACCAAACGAAAATAATGATTAAGGGCTGTAACGTTATACTTTTTCAGATTGAAGCCAAACGGAAATAAAGATAGAAATTCTTGAGAATTTCAAATATTGTCGAAAAATACAAAGAAAGAATATGGCAAAGATTAATAATTGGTATTAATTATGCCATATTGGGGGGTAATTGTTGACAAATAAAGTAGGACCATTAATGAATACAGTGGAGGCCCACGAACAAGGTACCATCATCGCCCAAACTTGCAAGACGCCCAAGATCTGAGCGAATGGAGTGCCTTAAAATCGCCCAGAGCGAACGAGCCGATTCTCGCCCAAACCTTCGAATCGCCTAGGATATTAGCAAACATGAGGTAATATGGTTATCTAGGGCAGCAGTTATTGAAGCAGTTATTGAGCAACCTTATCACACCCCACGATCCAAGAATCACAGTTGTAGGCGGTTGAACGACGAGAGTAGTAGCAACAGTTAGAGAAGGTAATTCCATGACAAGTCAGCAATCATAAAGAAAGTGGGTAGTTATAGAGTAATCAAGCAGTTTTCAAGCGGTTTATCATGAAGGAATTATCAAGAAAGTATAAAAAAAAAGAGAAGATATAGAGAAAAGGACCCCAATCAAACACTCTCAAACAGATAATATGTAATTTTAATTTCTTAGTTTAATTTTAAACACTTCTTTTAGTACTCGTGTGCTTACGCCCCTTGGAGACATTTTGTTCATTTCCAATCGTAAATCTTTACCAATAAAACACCCATTTTTGGGGCTTTGTCTCAAGAGGTCTGTTCCTTATACAATCGTCTAATTTTTTTTTAATTGTTAGCGAAAACCCACGCGAAACAGAAATCTTTCTTCTTTTGGAGATTGGTTCAACGACTTTGAAATTTTATTTTGCAATAAGCTATAAGACAAACGTTTAACAAAATATAAATCATCATCAACATAACCGGAACATATCAAAATACCATTCCTAAAAATTGAAATTGTTTCAACATCAAAAGAAATAAAAATAAATCATTCAAGCAATTTGGAAATTGAAATCAAATTCCGTTTAAAACCTAGAATATAATAAACATTGTCTAACAATAAAAGTTTATTCTCTAGAAAAGATAGTTGAACTGTCCCAATAGTCGTCCAATCAACGTTGGCATTATTGCCAACTCTCATTTGGAAACCCCCATCTTCAAGATCCTTAGACGCTTCCAGCATTTGCAAAGAAGTACAAACATGGTCAAATGCCCTTGAATCAACTATCTAGTTTGAAAATTTTTCTAAACTAAGCATGTTTCCATGACTGGTAAATCTGATTTATCTTTCTTCTTCTCTTTTAGCTCATCGTTGTACTTCTTACCGTTCTTCTTCCAATGGCCATCTTGGTTGCAATCAAAACACTTTCCTTTAGGCTTGGCTTGAGTAATATTTGCCCTTTCCTTTTGAATTTTTTTTTTCCCTTTCTGTTGTCTCTTCTTCTTGTGGTTTCGGCAACATTTGCTCTGCCGCCCTTAGCCTCTATAAGGGTCTCATATGTTTACAGCTCATTTAGAAGCCCCGTCAGATTGCACTTCTCGTTCATGATGTAGTTTATTCTGAACTAGAGAAATGTGGGAGAAGGTGTTTCTAGAATCATACCCACATAGGTCTTGTCATCAATTTTCGCACCATTGATCTCAGTCTCATTCAGATGATTGATCATTTTGAGGACATGCTTGTGAACTGAAGAACCATTCTTCATCTTGCAATTTATAGCGGCTTTCACTTCAGCATGACGGTCTTGATCGAAGGGATGTCCAAACATTTTTTGGAGAGAGTCCATAACCTTTCTCACAGCCTCAAAGGCATCGTGCTTAGTTCTAAGCACCTCATTCATTGCAGCTAGCAAGTAGCAGCAGGCTTTGTTGTTCGCTACGATCATGATTGCATTTTGTTACAATAAATTATGTGTTATTTTAATCATGATCTGTTTAATTAAACTATACGACTCAATATTTTATCAGATATCACAAAATGTGACTACCTAATTTTTCAAAAATTCACACGAATTTGTTATTTTTGAAAACATATTTTGAAACCTTTATAGTTACGTATTTTTTTCCTTGAAAATATTAGGAGTGAAGCAAATTCAAGCCTTTGTATAATAATTAAACTCTGGTATGGTTGCAGTTATAGGACGTTTATGCTCAAGTGTAAGCTTTAAAAATTGCCAAACTTGCTTATAGTTAGCTTAAGTTTAATAAATTCTTGACTCGAGCCTATATGTATGATACTTGAACTTTCCTTGTTATTGCACTACATCTTTGAAATAGTTTCCATTGGACTATCAACGGGAAATTATATTAAAATCTTTATAGATTTCGAATTCTTAACAAATATTTTTAAGTAGAATTCTTATATATTACTGATCAACTAAACCCTAAACGATAAATTGGTCTCTTACCTATCTTAGTTTAGGGCTTCGCCCTGAATGGAGTAGGGATTACCCGCTTAATTTGATATTCGGGTTGGGGACGGGGTGGGAGACTTCGCCTCGGGATGGGTACAGGTAACAAGGGCCCCTCATCGTAACACCTTGCCCCGCTTAATTTTTTTTTAAAGAATTCAATAATGAAAAACTTTTCGAAATTTTATTAGTTCTAATAGAAGATGGTAACTAAAATTATCTAAAGAATATGACAAACAATAGATGTATTAGTTTACCAAATATATTTGAATAATTTAACATTTCAAAAAAAAGTTAATAAATATATTATTGTCTCACTTTAACGAATGTGGGCAATCAAATGAATTATTAAAAACTAAAAGAATTAAAAATTAAACTGGTAGTAAACGGGGCAAGGTCCCTACCCCGTCTTAAACGGGTTTAGGGACGGAGGCCGGAGAGGTTGCCCTAACCCTACCCCCTTCCCCGTCCAGTTGCCGTCCTTGTACTTATCAAGTACTAAGCCCAGTGGTCAATGGTTTCATCAATAACAGATTTAGGAATTTGAGCGAGTTAAGGCGGATTCAGATGAGTGCCTACGGTCACTCGACGGCTGTCCAATATATGAGGAAAAAAATTCAAGCGAAGCTTGCACTGGCTAATACCTTGGCTAGTGGGGTGCTGGCTTCTTCCCCGATTTCATCAGTCCAACGAGACACATCTTTAGGACAATTATATTTTTATATAATAAAGTTCCAAGTATAGGAAAAATTTAACGGAATGTGCATCAAAACTAACGTGGAAAATGTGATTGGACAGTTTTTTCTTCTTTTTTTCCCATCTTCCAATGAAGTCGCCCCATGTGTTGTCTGTAAGAATTTTCTATAAAAAAATTATGTACTTGTAACATGATTATTTTTATATGTGCGTGAGTATGATGAGAGTTGTGAATACAAAAAGATCCCAATTCATGCTCTATTCTCTAATGACCTGTTTTGGAAAAGAAGATTTAAGTAAATAAAAATATATGTTGTCTTCTAGCAGCTTAATCTTTAATGGATGAGATGGTACAGGGTGACTTGATTTCAAGTTTTAAGTTACAATTTTAGAAATGATGAGTAAAATTCCCGATTGAAGTTAGATTGTCAAATTAAGATGGAATTTAGACTTATGAAAGTCGATGCTATAAAATCTCAATTTGTCTCCTTTTCGAGTTATTTAAATATGGAGATGAGTATGGTCCAATATATTAGTATTGACAAAAAGATTTTGTATTTAAATATTTTATTCTTATCTTTAAAAATTGTTTACTTATGAAACTTTTGTATAGCAATAAATTTGCCATGCGTTTTTATAGAGTTTTAGAGATCGAATCAGATACACATAAATGCGTATATAAATTTGAAGTAACGTAATGGACCACGTAATAAAGTCTCACATCTCCATAACGTGAGGGCATTTATTTTGGTAATTTAATTCATTACAATTCCATGCTAGCCAATGCGTGTTGTTATGATATTTATAGTTTTTATTTGACAAAAATAGAGGAAAAGTATTTTTTAGGCGACCAAGATGAATTTATGGAAAATAAGCTATTTGAAGTTAGATATTTCCTCGTAAAAGTAGGGATGATAAAATGTCTCGTCTCATCTTATCGAAAAATTAAAACAGCATGGAAAATGTGGTCTCCGCCCAATTCATATTTTAAACATAAAAAATAAATAGAGAAACATGGTGGGAGATGAAGATATTTTAATCTTATCCCCATCCCGCCTTCAAGAAATCTCCGATGGAGTGAGGTGGAGAGGGCTGTCTCAACCCCGCTCCCTTGGTTGCCTAACATACGTAAAGGTGAAATGAAATAAATTGATAAATGTTTTTTCTTATAAATGTACGTGTAACTCATTGTACGAATTGAGATTTGTTGTCCGAACTTGACGTCCTCCATCAATGATTCATTGACAAATTATTTTACACATATTTTGAAGTACAAGTGACAGTGAGAGAGAAATCAGACATATTAATTTAAAGTAACGTATCAATGAATCATTGGGTGGACAGTAACTTGGATAATCAATTCTAGACAGTAGATATCAACGCGTAACTGTAATAGCTTAATCGATAATTGAGATGGTCGATTTTTTTACTAGAAAATATGACTATCAGAGTTTCAAAACTCAACAAGCATCTAACACATCAGCAAAAGACTAATTTGTTAAGGAAATAAGTCAATAATTGTCCAATCCAATGTGTACCAAGTTGACCACAATATTCAACTAGCTGCAAAGTACTGAACATCCTCACCATTAACACTCGTGACCAGCAGAAGTAGATCAACAGGGAATTTCGAACTTAGCATATCATCACCTCTGGATAGGCCGATAGAGAAGCATCAGTTGAGCACCTTTTATATGATCTTATAGCATTTTCACTTGTTATATTTCTAGAAAACATCATTTGTATAATCAATAGCATTCTTAAGTTTAGAGAGTAATTTTTTTATACACCACTAATTTTCTCTATTTTAACTCCTCGTTTTCTACTTTGGGGTCGGACTCCATCAACTAACCTCCATATTTAAAGAATACGAGCCACCTAATCAACAATCTTCTTTAGCTCTTCCTCTTCTTGATGAATATTAATAACTTTATTTTTTCCAGAACTCTTTTTCGACTATATTTTTTTAATTTTTTTTCTACTTTTAACCACACATTCTCTAAAATCACTATTCCAAAATTTATCAGCCCAAAAAAGAGAGCTGTTATTTTTATTCACAACTGTAATATATCTATTTTATTCTTATTTATCCCTAATAAAATTTGGAAAAATTGTAGCAGCGATTCTTAACCTTTTCAATTTTTGCAGACTTTATCCTAATTTTCACTTTGTGCCAGTGGAAGCTCCTAACCTTTTATAAATACGTATCTGGAGTCCATCTGGATGGAAACTGTTCCTAAAATCGTCAGTTGACCAAGAAAAGTGGACTTTGACCAATTTTGACCAAATTGAAAGGGGTAAATGGTAACTTTAAATATTTTTAAATATTGAAAATTAAAATAATAAAACTAAAGAAAAAAAAGAAAAAAAGAAATTTACCCCAACACCTCCACCTCCACCCCCACCCACCCCAATCTTCATCTTCTCCAACCAACGACATTGATTTCAGCTACGGCCAACCATTGACATCTACAAACACGCTACCGCACCCACAATCACGGCTACAGTCACCATCCTCAAACTCCACACCCCCCTGTATATTCATTCAACAACCTACAAATTTCTACACCTTCCCAAGGAGTCACCCAGTTGGGTTTTTTATTTTTTCTGAAAGTCTAAATTTTTGGGCTTTAATAGGGGAGAATAAATTGGAGAAATAAAGGGAAAGTAAGAATGGTTGGAATCTGTTTCTGATTTCAGTTTCAAATTTCATTTTCTTGTCCAGATTTTTATGTTCAGGAAACTCATGGGTGGATTTGCCTCCATTATTTTTTCTGGTTTGCTTTTTGTAATTGGAGAAGATGAAAATAGGGGGTGGATGGGGTGGGGATGTTGGGGATAATTTCTTTTTTATTTCTTTAGTTATATTATTTAATTATCAATATTTATAAATATAAAAGTTACCTCTTTCAATTTGATCACAATTGGTCAAAGTCTACCTTACTTGGTTACATACACGTGAACTCCAAGTGCATGTTTATGAAATGTTAGTGACCTCATTGACACAAATTGAAGGTTCTGGTAAAATCTGTAAAAATTAAAAATGTCATGGACCGTTGCTACAGTTTTCCCATAAATTTTTTTTAAAAAATAAGGATGTGTTTGGTTTGATGTTTTCAAGCTGTTTTTAATTTTCAAATTTGCAAATTACTGAAAAGCTTAGATATTTTTGAAAATACATTTTTTTGAAAATAAGGGGAAATTTATAACATAAAATTCAAAACGCATTTTTGATATTTGAGTATTTTCAGTAAAAATTCTGAAATTATTAAAAATATGGAAAAGAAGTGTTGAAATAAAATTTTATTTAAAATAAGATTTTAAAAATTATAAAATTTAATAAATAAAAATTTTAAATTTTAAAAGTATTTTCAGTAAAAATTCTGAAATTATTAAAAATATGGAAAAGAAGTGTTGAAATAAAATTTTATTTAAAATAAGATTTTAAAAATTATAAAATTTAAAATTTAAAATTCTAAAATACTATAATTCTAAAAAACAAAAAATCAAAATCTGAAAAAATAAAATTATAAAAATTTCTTGAAAAATAAAAATAAATCAAGTTCTTAATGATTATTTACATAAAAATTCTAAAAAATATTTAAATGAAAATAAATATAAATATTCTCAGTCCACGTTTTTAATTTTTATTTTCTACATTTTGAACTCAATTTATTATTTATTTTATTTTACTTTTGTAGCGAGAAAAAATATTGTAAAATTTCACCAATTTTAAAATGCATATATTACTTGATAATGCATTAACATTAAAATTTTTTTTATTTAATAATCAAAATTTATGGAGTAAAATGTCATAAAGCATTTTTCTAAAATTTCAAATCAAACGTCTTTTCTAGTTTTCAATTTTGAGAAAATTTTATAAAATGACAAATCAAACATGTTTTTAATAATCTTAAAACAAGCCTCAAAATAGAAAATAGAAAATAAACTCTAAATAGAAAACTAAAACATAAATCTAATGTACTATAATATTTTCATCCACAATATATTCAAATATTATTCTTATTAAATTTATTTATTTAAATATTATATATCCACATCATTTTTATATATTTATCCATCATAATTCCTTCAATTATATATCTCAACATAAAACTTAAATAGTTTGGAATGAAATTTTTTAGCGATACTACTTGAATTCAAAATACACACTATTAAATAACCAGAACATAAGAATCTTTCATGTACTAAATTGGTCACAACCACAATTAAAGGTAATCCTCACTTTTGCAAAATATTCTTCATATATTGTTATGTCTGTATGTATTTGCTTTAATGATATCTCTTCTATTATTATTTTGATTTTGGTTGAAGATGATATTTTATATACAGGTGCGAAAGAATTTAATGAAGATAAATATTAATGAATGAATTTAGAATCATATATTTTTGTTTACTTTTATATATGTCTATTTAAATTATTCTAGATGTAGGCTCTGTTTGACACTCATTCTCATTTTCATTTTTTTCTATTTCTTCATTTCAACCGCACATTCTCCAAATAAAATAATATTACACACAAATCTAAAATTTTTCATTACTTTTCAACCACAAATTTTCCGATCAATCACTATTCTAGAATTCAATTTTTCTCAAAAATGGTTGTCAAACACAACGTACATTGTTGTTTACATTAATGTATATATTCTTTCACCAATGATGTAAAAGAGTGTTGGAAAAATCAGAGACAATGATAGAAGTCACGTGGAATGATATCAAAGTTAATGACAAAACAATGTAAGTGTAACGTGTTTGAAAAAAAGAGTAATTAGCATATAACGTCCTTATCTTTCACAATTATTATGGAAAACGTCATTACCTTTCATTTTTTGATATTTTCATCTTTATTTTCACTTTTCATTACGCAAAATGTTATTTTCATCTATTTTCTTAATTAAAAGTTGTGAAATGACAAACATACCATATTGTTTAAATAAAACAAAAAGAAAATAAAGAAATAATTGTAACTATAATCCCAAAATTTTTAAAAAGTGTAAACGAGTCACAAAGAAATTATTAAAAAGGTAATTAAAACACAATATCTCTATCTTTTACCATTATTTTGAAAACCGTCAATACCATTAATTTTTTGACATGTTCACCCTTAATTACATATTTAATTGTGTAATTCATTTTTTCTATTCATTTTCATTCAATTTCTCAATAAAAAGTTATGAAATGACGAATATACCCTCTTATTTAAATAAAAAATAAATAACTAATTGTAATCATTGTCCAATTTTTTTTAAAAAAAAATGCAAACGAATCCCAAATAAATTATTAAAAAAATTATAAATTAAAAAAATAAATTTCTTTATTTATTTTTTAAATTTAAATACGATTGTATATTTGTCATTTCTCAATTTTTTAATTGAGAATTTGGATGCAAATGGATAAAAAGAATAGTTTGCGCAATTAAATGTGTAATTAAAGGTGAAAATGTCAAAAAATGAAAGGTATAGACATTTTTCACAATAATAGTAAAATGTATGGATATTATGTGCTAATTAATATTTTAATAATTTATTTGAGACTTGTTTACACTTTTAAAAAAATTAAGATTATGATTGCAATTAATTCTTTTTAAATAGAAGAATATATTTGTCATTTCGTACTTTTTAGCCTCCGTTTGGTTACCATTTTGAAAAGAAAAATGCATTCTTTGGGTTAAATCAAGCATTGTGCTACATATTGTGTCTCAATACATTTTCTACTTTTTCACACTTTTTCTGGTTTTGCCCTTTAGCATGGCATTTGGTGCAAGCTCCATTTCAATTAAAGAAAAGGGTAAAATCGCCCAATTTGCACTGATGTGTTACAGTTTTCACTGTCAAGAGTGTACTGAATGTCAGGTGTCACTGTTATAACGTTCTAATTTTTTCTATTTGATCAGACGAAAATGTGCCCCAAATAATTTAGAAAATGAATGAAAATATCCAATGAAAAGTAAGAACGTTAGTTACCAATTACCCTCCAAAAAAAATAACGCTGAAACAAGGGCTAAATGAACTGAGATATATCTCCTCTCTCGACTCTTGCACCTAAAAACAGTGATCAAATCCAATCAGTGCTTTCGTGTACAAATGGCAATCTTGCAACCCTGTAAGGCTCAGATTTCACCACACTGTAAACATTCAATTCGCTTCATTCATTCCCCTGTGTCGTTTTCTGGAAAAAAAAAAAGAAAAAAAAAAAAAGTAAAGTGTAATAGCTTCACTCAACCCATTTACTGCCACAGTAACGCCCACTTCACTGGCCACGACGATAGAGGAGAATGAAACTCACATGAACTTCTTGATGCTCACTACGTGCAAATATAATTTTTTATGCAATTAATATTATTATATCATTACTTCCATGATATGCATATTTTTAGGACATGGGCTTGCAGGCATTCTTCTCCATATCCTTCCTGATTTTCTGGTCTTCTTTTGACGTTCAAAATCCAGTGTGGGTGACCAAAGGCTGCTCCGTTCGAAGAAATTTTACAATTGGTTGAGTTTTTATTTTAAGGGGAAAGAACTCAATATTAGTATTATTTTTCTCGGATTTCGTATATTTTTGTGGATTGTTAAGATTTTCAAGAAAATACGTTAAAAGAAAGAGGGTTTTCAAAAGAAAAGAAAAGTTTGTGGGTAGAACACTTTTGCTGAGATTATGAAGTATTTTGGGCTCTTGGTTTTGTTCTTGGTTATTGGAACAGTAGGTTTCACGTATCTTGGTTATTCCAGCCATGAAGACAACGCCTCATTAAATCCTGGTAAACTTATCTGCTTTCTGTATCAGTGAAACTCTTTCTAAAGAAGACAATGCTATTTATTTATCTATTTTATGCCCTCAGCTAATTTTGGGTATGATGTTAATGATGTGATTCTTGACAGGGTAATGACTTGAATTTGATGCATGAAATGTTGAATCATTTAAGAGGCATATGTTAATGATAGAGAAAGATTGGCGTGGTAATAATTGAATTGTGTAACTAGTACAACAGTCTTTTCTTTTAGTTATTGGTCGAAGTTCTTCGCTTTGAAATTTACAAAGTGATCCTTTCACGAGTATATACTGTGTATGGTTTCTCACCGATTCACAAATTTACTCTTGCTTGTTTTGTAGTCGGACTATGAGTGTAAGATGAGCCCCTCTTCACCATTCTCTTTTCTTTTCCTTGTTAAAGGTTAAATGTCTCCTTTATTGTCCAGTGATATGTGGATAATGGCTACTTAACTAGGGGTTGGAGAAGGTGGGTGAGGAATTTATGTCAGGAAATTGAAGTTGAAGGTTGGACCTTTAACTATTAGAACAAGACTTTGGGACTCTTCCTGTGTTACAAGTCAACAAAGCTTTGCATCTTTGTGTTATTGTTGAAGGCAAACTCTGTAATCGCCTAGGTTTTTATATTAGACGATTCAACACTGTATCAGAGCTTATAAAGGTTATAGGTTGAAGTCTAATTACCGTCCACTTGGAAAATTGTGTATGAATTAGGCCTTTGATAAAAAATAATCCGACCTGCATTTGTAGGATGAGTTTTGGACAAAATTGAAATTGATAAATTTGTCTTCTCTAATGGTTTAAGCCGTTAGAAGATTCAATACTTCTGCTCATATACTAGATGATTATGGGTAATGATATTTTTCTAAATTTGGTCGACAGCTTTGACATTGTTGCTTCATTATGAACCCTTTGAGTCGGACTTTAAATTCTGCCCCCTGCACCCTTTGATTGGAAGGGAAGAATGAATTTGTTTTGGATCTTATTGGACTGACGGGAAACCTGCAGATTGTGCCTTGACTAGGCGGTGATCTGACTAATTGAATTACGATCCCAGGGAAATAAAGGATCAAACACAAAATTCGATCTTCTAGTTATCTTCATATTGTAGGCATACTGAAACTTTTAGTGGATCCTTGCAGGAACCTCATTTCGAGCTATTTTTTTCTCTGTTATAATTAAATTCAAGGTGTAGCTAAAAATATAATTTCTAGTTCTGAACTTGCTGCTAACATAATGGCATTGATTTATTATTGTTGGATGAACTTTGGCAAGATACGTGAATTTTTGTAATTGCATGCGTGTGTGTGACCAGATATTTTCATGCACGGAGAGAAATGGTGTATGTTTTTATCATAACTTGTTTCAAGTTTCTTCAATTGATTATATTTTGCCAGTAAGCAATTTCCTTCGTCGCATTTCGAGTGGTGTACGAATGACAAGAATTGCTCAAATGGTACTGTAACCTTTGCTAAATAGTTTTTCCTTGCATTACACTACATTAGTAACCTTTGAATTGATGATTGCAGGCATTGTTTCCATACATCTTGGGAACGTTGAGACGTTCGTGAAAAGAAGGAAACTTAAGGTACATGCTGTTTCAACTTAACGGCTTAACTGCTTAGCTCCATATAACCTGTGTAGCACATTTAGTGTACAATTAGATGTAAGATTTTCCTCATAGACTTGAATTTTTCATATTTGTATCCTTCTTAATTGAGAGAGAGAGAATGCAAGGTATTGTTGACAATATAAACGTAATATGGTGTTGTTTGTTAGATCACCTCATCTAGAAATAAGTGGTTACACGTGAGAGCAATTTATTTATTCATATTGTATCTTCAACATGAACACTCGTGAAAATCAAATTCAGTTTACATCCAAGGAATCACGTGGAATTTCATAATCGACTTGAATACAAGACTTTTCTTATTTTGATGCCACATCAAACTCACTCAATACAACTTAAGCTGGGAGTGGAGAAATTTATATTGTTACAATTTATCATTGCGGTTGAGCACTCTCTTTTCTTTCAAACAAGACTTGACTTCTGATCAATACACGAAGGCTTTTGAGGCCGAACTTTGAAAGATGGAAAGTGTTGTTTACGACATAAACGTGATATGGCTCTGTTTTTTCTCCATACACTTTCACCTAAGATTCCCCAGTGACCTTGAATTTTTCATGTTCTTGTCCTCTTCAATTAAAAGAGACTCTGCAAGGTATTGTTCATGACAAGAATGTAACTTGGTTCATTTTTACTCCATACAATCTGCAGGAGAATAGCAATACTCCACACTCTCACGAGGACGATGAAGGCAATGCAAGTTTGGAAGATTACCGTCCAATTGATCCAGTTCCAAGTTCAAAGGCTTCTGTAAGACCTGGACCTATCCAGCATGGCACTCCTCTGATGCCATTTATCCCGTGGTCTGCTCCTCCTCCTGGTCAGACAGAGCATGGTGCGACCCCATAGTCACTTCTCGACAACTCTCTTAAGAAGCGAGATGTAATAACTACGTGATTTAAGCATGATGTTTTAACATCTTATCTATCATGCCATACGTGTATAATACTGCAACATTGGCATATCTTTGACTGTAGAATGCTTTTTAATTTCTAATATTTCTCTTTCCTTGTGAGTCGTGGTTTAATGAACCACTAAATATTTTCGTTTAGAACTTTTTAATAATTCACTTCTTGCATCTCTCTCAATACACATTCTCCACTGTATTTCATTGATTATTAGACTATCTCGTAAGCATAACCTATAGTAACGCTTTGTCCATCAAGAATACTCTAGTTCCCTTTAAGAAGTATTGAAGAATTAGTGAACGAAAATGTTGGGAAGGTATCAATGATGCACGTGCCTGTAATAAGATTTCTTATTAAATTTGGGGTCGACTACGTACACCAATATGCTCCGTTCATAACTAGATTTTAGAGAAGAGCCGAATCAACTAGATCCCGCCATGTTAACTTTGCTCTCTACTCCTAAGTTTTCTGACTTCTACTGAGATTGTGAAACTGAATTACATCTGAGTTGCGTTCCCTTTCATGGCTCATTGTTAAGGAAAATGTATAGCAGTGAACATTATTGAGGAAGAAAAAAGAAGCTATAATCTGTCCTTTTTTGCTGTTCATAACCAAATTTCCCTCAATGAATCAAGTGACACGACTATTTCATTGTTAATTTAAACTCGACAAGGGTGAAATTTATTACCGCTTGTCGCGGAATCTTGCTCTAAGGGTTGTCAAAACGGTGTTTTTCGGGCTTAGTTTCATGTTATCTTTCTCTACCAAACAACCAATTCAAATGGATCCAACCTACAACCAATATATTCACATCGATTGCTTCTCAGTCTCACCCACAAAGGATAAAATAACAGTGATGATTTGTAGCTACGAAGGCACGAGAAAAACAATGGAATGAACACAAGATAGAGACCAAAAATTGAAGGAACAAGACACCAGTTTTTCGGAGCTCAAAGCAACCGGTTCTTCTCTCAAAAATGCAGTCACATTTTTCTCCTTTCACAACACAAATCTCACACTTTACGGTTGGGGTAAAAACACAATATATATAGGCTATGTTTTGCTTTAGTTGTACCAATAAAATGTTAAATGAGTCAAGATTCAAAGCCATCCAAGAGATAATATATATGGACCATGAGCAATATTAATTATTTAAGCTATTTCCAACAGCCTCACATTATTTTCGGGTCGAACATTTGGAGTTGGTTGTTGGTAACGATTTAATCCAACGTTTACATCATAGCTCGGGATTCATTGTGTATCAAAACCCAACGCTGCTAAACACTTATCTCAGTTTTCATTTCACTGTTAAATTGGATTCACAAGAAAGACATGCTCCGTATGCTGAAATGGACAGTGTAGGATAAGATTACAAAGAAAGATAAATGGCAAAATTTATCTCCCGCCCTGTCCAATCCATTGCACCAACGGTTCAACAAGAGTTGAAATATATACTTAGCATCAATTTTTTTCTTTTTTTTGTTTTAAAACTACTGGACATTGTGTTGGTTAATTAGGTGCATCAATGAGCCATATCTACCTAAATATCTTAATGGAAGAGGGATAAAGTTCCTTGTTTCTGAAGTTTCAATATCTAGATTGAAGAGTGATGTGGATTGCAAGAACACTAAGCTCCTTCTTTGTCCCCAGAGTCACAATCTTACTGTAAAGTGGAAAAGTAAAATCATAGAAAAAAAGTGATTATGGGACCATTGAAAATCAATTCCTCTTATCCTTTATATTACTTTTTGTTGGTGGGCACTATGCTTCAAGTTGAGGAAATCATATGCTCAAAAGAGGAATGATTTCTCTCTGGTTCTACCTGAAATCATTTGCTGATATAAACTGTTAAGTAATAGTAGTGATTAAGTAGTTGATGACTTGATGTAAACTAGGTTTAGATTATTCTCGTCCTTTTCATTTTGGTCAGTTTGGTTTGATATTAGCATAAAAAAATCTTCGTACATTTAAACATGTTAGAAATAAGCACAGGCGGCCGGTTAAGCATGATTTGATCATTAATTTCGTTGCATCAAGTTTTTTTTTTATAGCAATTTAAAGTATTCTTTGTTTTTATTTTCTGCTACTCTTTTTCTGGAAAGCAAGTTTTTTTTTTTTTTTTTGGCATTTTTGATTGGATTATTTGTAGAATTATTGTACATAATCTGCTTCTGTTGTTAGGTTTGAAGAAATTTGAGAGAGAAAAAAGTCTGTTAATTCTGGTAAAATTACAAATTTGCAAGAGCCCTTTTGATTTCGGAATATAGGAAAAACTCAAAAGATCGAATTCAGAGTGGGTTTTGCATCTTTTAGTTATTTATTTGCAGAGAATTTTTTTTTTCCCTAACAAAAAGTGTTTATGTGAAGAGCATCGTTTTATGATTTCCAATGAATAAACTTCAGATGGTGAATGCCAAAATTTCATAATAGGAGGTTAGGTATATTGGACTCTAGGCATTGGTCATGATTAAAGTTTTACAAAGAGCTTTTCTTTGAATTTGCTATCAATTTATTGGAAAATTGGGTCTACTTTTCTGTATATCTAGCTAAAACTATTACTAGTTTTAGGCCGTGCAATACACGGGTGTAGTTATTTTTAAGATTATGTTAGGATTGCATATTATATATTCAATGAAGTTAGCTAAATAAACTTTATTTAACAAAATATATTTAACAAACTTTAAATAAAGAAAAAAAAGGAACAAATACTAAAATATTTGACTCATCAAGACATTATAATTTATAATGAAAACCAAAGGATATATATATATTGAACAAAAGAGTATTTATAGTTTTTCTGTATTATATTCAGTAATATCAATCAGAGGACTTAATCTTGGACCTGTAGATGTGCTTCTTCTTCTTTGAAATTTGATTATCTAGTGCGAGTACAATCTTCCTAGGGTCATGAGATTTGAAGCTGCAAATGATCTTCGGCTCGTCAGATGGCCTGATCTTCGTCTCTATTTTTGTACAATCTAAGTGTATCTATCCCAGGTCAGGTCGCGGGGGTCGAGGGGGCAGCGCCCCCGACGGATTTGAGACAATTTGGGCTAACGAAAATGCTTCAAATGAACAGTACTCGGCATGGTGGGGGCAATTTGGGACAACGAAAATGTTTCAAAATGAACAGTACTCGACGGATTCACTCTTTTAATAAAGTAGGGATATCCTATGATTAACTAAAAAGATGGCAATACTATTTTTTACAAGCTTGAAATTGTAATTTATTTTCACCTTCGTTTGCCCCATAACTCAAAGATTTTGGCTATGCCTGTGTTAATATTCATTCCTTGAACAAAGTACTACAATATCATGGCCACTCATGATTGTCACGGCGGCTCATTTCATGTGATGACTTCTTCCATCCATCCCCTGTCAAACAGGATTGCACACTCGATTGAGATTTACATAAATTCGACTGCACAAGGGTTGCATTACAAATGGAACCTCCTCCATTACGAGAGTTTACAATTATAGAATCTGCTGCCATCACGATTAATTGAGTCCACACCTTCGTTCTGATCGTTTGACACTTGCCAAATTTCACTTTGTGCATCTACATGGCTAAGTCTAGGACATCACTTTATAGAAACTTGGTCCATTCCAAAAGATTTAACCAATTATAACAAATCCTTATACACCTAAAATAATCTTATATTTAGTTGAAGTTCCATTTAAATACATATTCTAAACCAGCCTGTAACAGGGTCCAACAAGATTCCCTTTACCGAATCTTTAGATAAAGGCCAGTGAGTAGAGGAGAGTGGGGCCAAGACATCAATGGAAAAAGAAGAAAAATGAATGAGAGAGCATAAAATTGCTTATGGGCTTAGCTTGCAAATCATGGCTATGTACATAAGGTTTCTCTTTATGCAGGAAAGTGGGGGTTCAACCTCCTTGTATTTGGTAATAAAACAGTATATTTGTCTCCTAAATCAAATACAGTAGATAACTCGATTTATAATTCATTTATGAGGACACTCATGTCTCCAACTTCATAGCTCATTTTTCGTTTTTAGGTATCTTTAAAAAAGAAAAAAAAGAAAAGAGGTTTACAATTGATTTGATCGTTTATGTAAAATTTTGTGACGCGTTTGCGACATAAATCTTTATGCATTTTTTTTAGCTTTGAAGGGAATGGATTAACGAAATAAATTTATTTTTAAGTTATTCAAATTTATAAAATTGTTGAAATAAGGATTGCTATTGCCTTTGAGTTTCTATTGGTAAGGTTGTANCTTACACCAAGGTGTCGCTCTCTCTCTCTCTCTCTCTCTCTCTCTCTCTCTCTCTCTCTCTCTCTCTCTCTCTCTCTCTCTCTCTCTCTAAAGAAACATTATTATTCAAGTAAAGTCATTTCTTCATGACAATGTTTCCTTGTTCCTTTATATGTATGTTCAATTTACACCAACCCCTCTCCCCACCCTCGAAAGAGAAAAAATGTAAATAATGATTAAATGAATCATTTTTCAAATTTTTTGGTTATTCCATCTGATTTATTAGTCTATGAAAATAATAATTCAATACAAAAAATAAATAACTTATTATCCAAATATTGTATTTATATATGATAATCTAATTTGTATTACTATAATTACCATTAATGATTCATAATGGAGTGATACGAAATAATGTTCAAATCTTGTATATGAGTTGATATAATGCTTCAATTAGTTATTTTTCTTTAGATCTTACTTTGCTTGTAAGTTGTTAGAAAATTATTTCATTTCTGAGTGGTAATGTAATTGATTGATAACAACATTAGTCCAATATAATATTATTAGGGGATTTTAATGGTTTGGCTGTTAAGGCATATATTCGAGATATATATTTTGTCAAATATAATTAAAATGGATTTTTCATCTTTACATTGGGAAATATAATATCATTATTGTTGATCAGAAAATCAAGATCAACAAATTTCTTATCCAGGTGGTGTTTGATGCACATTATGGAGAAGAAAATGCATTTTATGATGTGATGTAGGGTGTTTGATGCACATTATGGAGAAGAAAATGCATTTTATGATGTGATGTGATGTAATGAAAAATATGTGATTAAAAAATAAGGAAAAATTTTGAATTTACGTATAATATTATTTTATTGAAAAATGTTTGGTTGAAAATGAGTTTTGAAAGAATAATTTTTAGTAAGAATGTGTATCAATCAGTGGCCTAGTCAGAATTTTCTCCTACTAAATTCACTGTACTTGATGATGAGTAAGGGACAAGAGGTGAAATGGTTATTTGGAAGAGAGAGATTTGAATTTGCATCACTTTCTTTTTCTAGGCGGGACTATTTATAAATTTATTTTTCGGGTTTGGGGATAATTGGATCTTTTTGATTAGTGATAGTGGCAGTCTTCAATGGTGGATTTCTAACTAATCTTGTTATGTGTTCACGTTTTATTCACCAATTTGTGTGTTATTCACTTATTGATTTTGAAGTCATGTTTTAATCATGTATCCACGTTTGCCTTGATAATTGTTTATGCCAATTGAGTATCATGGGAACAATTTGCCACTCTTTGTTGTGAGGTCTTGTGCTTTCATGAATATTCGCTTTCATCTTCTGAGGCTCGCGTATTTTAAGGTTCACATTAATGGATATGAATTCGCTTTCTTATTCCTTTGTATTTATTTGTTATTCAACAAATAGCCCCCAAAGTTCTTGTTGGGTATTTTGATACCAAATGAACCTTGGGGTGATGATGCATATTTGGGTCAGAATTATTCATTAGACTGTTTGTAAGTTAATTAATGAAACATTTTATGTATTGAGTTGAAAATCACACCTGGTAACCCAAGTTACAAAGAAGGACCAAGACCACTCTACCGGCTCGATCCATTACCCCTCGACCCAATACTTAACCTATTATGTGGTGTATTTAAATGGGGCCTCTCCCTTTATGTTGAAATAACTCGCACGGCTGCTTCTTCTAGACATTGGTTGTGCCTCTTGATTTCCTCTTTGGCTGCTTCTCTTCGCGACCTGTTTGGCCTCGTCCTTTCGCCTTTCTGTGAGATGTCTTTTGCTGCTCCTTCTACCAGTTTGTCTGGTGACTTGGACCTTGGTTTTGTGCCTTTGCGATGTACGATTTCAGCCCTTGTTTCTGTTCATTTTCTACTACATTTTGTGCGTAGTTTTCCTGGCCGATTTTGGGTATTCTTGTAGCCCATTTGAGTTGGTTACTTTGGTCCAGTTTGTGTGGTGTTGATATTTGATGTTCGGCTCTTAATCTGAGCTTTGATCTATCCATCTTGGAATGCTATTCCTTATATCTATAAGAAAGTTAAGAATGTTATCATATATGGGGGGGAGACACTTATACTTGATGTGGTCATTGATTCCTTTAAGAGTAAGAGGAGGGAGATGAAAGCTGAAAGAAAGGAGAGAAAAACGGGAGAGTTCCACCAAATGAGGGGTAGATCCTATTTTAGGAGTGGAGAGGGACAAAACGATGGTGGCAAAAGAAGGGTAGAGATAGGTCCAATTTAAAAAGAAAGAAAAGGGGGAAAAATGTTATGGTTGTGGGAAACTAGGACATTTCATTAGTGATTGTCATTAAAAAAAAAAAAAGACAAGTTGAGAGAATAGAGGGTTGGAAACCCAGTGAGGTAAATGTTGTTGTCTAGAGAGATAAACCTGGTGAGATTTACATGCTCCTAAACACTGAACCACCTGAAATAAACTTGTTTATGAACTCCCATATGCATGAGTGAATTTTTTATTCTAGTGCTTCATTTCATCTTGCTTCAAGTAAAATGTTGTTTGATCATTTTCATGAGCCCGATCACAGTCATTTTGTTGCATGGGGGTTAAGTCGCATATAAGATCACTAGTACGAGTAGTGTGACCATCAAATTTGATAGTGGGTTTGTGCACACTTAAAAAAGGTCAGTTATATTCTATATATGGGTAGGAACTTGGTTTCTGTTGAGGAGTTAGATCATACAAGTTTCACTGTTACACTCGGCAAGGGTGTTAGGAAAATATTTAAGGGAGCACTTAGAACCTTTAAGGTTACTAGGAGAAATGACATATACATCTCGCATGCTGAGGTGTAGAGTGGTTTAAATTCCATCTTGCACTTAGGCTCTGTTTGATTAGCCATATTTTCCATGGAAAATGGAAAATTTTTTCCATTTTCCATCTTTTGCGCTGTTTGATAGCCTAAATTTTCCACGGAAAATATTTTCCCCTCCCACCCGCCACGTCAGCATTTTCCACCAAATCATTGAAAATATTTTCCCACCATTTTGGTGGGAAAATATTTTCCGGCCGGCTGCTCAACTTTTTTTTTTTTTTTTTTTTTTTTTTTTTTTTTTTTTTTTTTTTTTTTTTTTTTTTTTTTTTTTTTTATTTTTTTT
>OU503046.1:21088806-21141120 GCA_912172775.2 Fraxinus pennsylvanica
CGAACAGAACAGAACCGAACCGAATCGAACCCAAACGGTTCCAAAATTATATTTGGAACCGACGGTTCCATTTACTAAATACCCGAAAATTTCTGGAACCGAAAAAAAGGGAACCGAGCCGACCCAAACCGACCTGCGCCCACCCCTAATCAAGACCCTCTAGCTGATTATCAATTGACTTGAGATAGAGAGAGTTGATCCTCATAATCCTAATACATAGGGATAGAATATGAGAAATTGATTAAACTTTTAGCTCTTCTACCTTCCATACGATAACATTGGGTGTACCTCTTATCATGAGAATGGATCACCTCCGCAAGATAAATGCATTAGATCTATTCACTCAGCGGTCCCACTGCTGCTCATCAGACAAACTATTGTAAGTTTTTGATACCTAGATATTTCAGCTATTTTTACAGAAAAAAAAACTTGATACAGGCTCTACATCATTTTCACCAGATCTTACCTGTAGATCCACGTAGAAAAACATTTTCTGTTGTCAATGCTTTAAAGCTTTTCGCTATTTCCTATATGATTTTTGCAGTTGACATTTTCTTTCGCTAACAACAATGCCGAGAAGGAGAAAGTGCTGCTTGCAACAATTTCACTTTGTCCCACGTTGAATAAGTGAAACTGAGAGAGCCGCAGGATTGTCCAATAATCAAGGAAATGAGAGTGAAAATGGGAGAAAATTTCTCTACTTATTTCTCGAATTGTATATGTCTCTCTACATCTGCATGATCATAACAATTTTTATTTAGTGAATTTCTACCTCTAATGGCCTCTTCGATACTAAAGTTTTCTAGAAATTTTAGAATCCTTTTAACTCATATTATTCTCTACTTTAATTTCTTTGATTTTCTTCATATTTTTAACGGGGGGTATAATTCTGCAAAATAATTCAGATCAATTTTGATTAGTACAGCATACTAAACACATTTACAAATTTAAAAAAATAAATCATTATTTCAAATAAAATGAAATCCATAGTCATTCTCCCAAAATTCATTCGAAAGCATGAATCTTGATGTTAACCTAAAAAAATAATTGACCTTGTGAATGTGCAACAATGATGAACTCTTAGAAGGTGAAGCTAAGCTTGAATATATCATTTTCGAGTACTTGTACAAACATCGCCATGGAATCCATTGGTTGCAAAATTCCATCAATCAAGTTAAAAGAATTAGAATTGATTTTTGATAGATTACACTTTTGGTCGCTCAAACTTCAATTTCTTGCAATTGGATCACTTTATCTTTGATTTTGATGTAGAATACATCGCCCCCGGCCTCTAGTTTTATTGCTAACATTAATATTATACATGACCATTTTTTGTAAATATTCTGAGACTTACGTCCTTTTTAGCAGTGTTGTAAAAAGCAGCGTCTAGACATTGCCTAAGTGCAGGCAAGCGCAAAATGCCCCACCTCCCTCTTTTTCGCGTTTTTATTATTATTGTTATTGTTGTTGTTGCTTTTCTTATTTCTTATTTATTCTTTGTGTCTAGGTACTTTTTTTTTCAATATAGTTTTATAATTTTATATGTTAGGTATGAATTATTTTTATTATTAAATAATTTTTCGATTGATTAAAATTTTTAAATATATTAATAAGACAATTTTTTTATGCCTAGGCTTGCCTAGTAAGAAACCTAGTCTTCACGTTTTACGTTTTTTAAAACACTATTTTTTAGTAATAAACTCGACAAAATGATCTACTTTGCATCAAAATTGAGGATGAATAGCTTGATTGCAATAAACTGAAATTTATTGACCAGTTGAGATTTTGATGAAAATTGTGGTTAGTGAATTTATTCTAGAGATTGCTTTCTACATTATAAAGTATATTAGATATCCGAATGGGCAAAAACTCTCTCGAGTATTGTACGAGAAAAGTATAGTATTTAGATGATTACGTGTGTGAACTTGAGTCTAATGGTTAAGTTCGCTCAGATGTTGCTATCAAAACCTTGTCCGATTATTTTGTTTTGTTTCTTCTAAAGGATTTACTCTCGATCGTCTGAGTGCGAAGTAAAATATAATCAAAATTACGATCTTCTTATTTTTCACGATATAGTCTTATCGATCAAGACGTTTGATGATGAGTCACCATATTTGGTTTCCCCTCCACTAAATCTTACATGATGATTGTCCCCACACGAATGAGTAATATTAAGTTCCGATGTTTAAATGATTAAAGTAGTTCACACTTTCGATTGTTGGGCCTAGAATTATTCTTGTTTTAGATGTTTGGTTTTTGCACTTGCCATTTTCTTTTTATTTGGAAAGCAACTTTTTAAAGTATATAATTAATTAATTAATTAATTTCAAGGTGAGATTTGCGGTTTGTTTAAGAGTTAGTTGCTTTTGTCTCCATGAAATTAATTACTTCCTCCGTCCCAATTATATAGACTGGGTTTTCATTTTTCTCTTGTTCCAAATATATAGTCATGTTCTCTAATCTAGAATATTTTGTTGTCTTTCTTTACCAATATACCCTTATTAAATTTTCCCAACTTAATATGTCAACTTTTTGAGATCATCCAAATACACACATTTCCCACTTTTTGAAAACATGGAAGAACTCTCATTTCTTCTTCTTCTTCAAATTATTTACATGTTGAAAATTAAATAGGGATAAACTAGGAAAGATTTGACAAAAATTAATTTTCCAATGACATTAAAGAAATTTTCTTAATCTGTGTAAAAAAGGGAAACAAATCTATATAATTGAGACTGAGTGAGTAATAATTATGACTTAGTAGAGACATAAAGATAATAGAGTTATAAAAACTCAAAGTTGATTACCATCCCATCAAGTTTATTTTGCCATCAAAGTTAGTTTAACTTCGAAGTTAATGATTTGCTTGATTATTAAATACAAGTGGGTCTTATTCTAATTTTGTTGGTAACCTTTTTTTTTTTTTTTTTAAAATAACTTTTCTTGATTCATCATTTTGTTTAGCATTTCATATTAGGTACATTTGATCTTTGTATATTCCATCATTTCAATTTTGGTCCAAAAAATAATTCTAATTCAAAAGTAGCATCGTTTCCGCATGAAAATTGTTTTTGAACTGTTACATCTATAAGTTTAAGATATTAAATAAAATCATACGTATATCATTCAAATAGTTTTTAAAAAAACCTTACATGTAGGTGACGATTAATTTTAAAATAATCGCTACTAATATTAAATTTAGTTTACTTTTTTTTCAGATGTCATATTTTAGATATATCTATATTAATTTTAAAACCGAACAAATCAAATCGTGTCACGGATAATGTAGATCAAGTTGTTATTTCTTTGAGTACAACTTCACCATGTTAAAAGGTGCTTATAGGAATCATTGAAAGCTTTAAGTTTAGAAATATTATTTAAAAATTGTTGAAGAATGAGAAGTGTCTTCCAAAAATATGATTCAATGCTTGTTTGAGAATGATTAAAATCCAATTAAAATTGAAAATATAGCCGTTATTGGGTCCCACCCGTCTAATAAAAGTCAACTACAACGACTATATTTTTAATTTTAATCTGATTTTAATCCCTCTCAGACAGCTTTAAATTTTCTTTTGAAATGAAAGAAAGTTGACCAACTCTTTTGACTATCAAAAGAGAAGAGAATGCAACATTTGACTAAAATAATCGTTCACAAAAACTGTCACATATATAACTAATTAACTACTGCTCTTTTTATTGGTTTTCTTAAGGTTCGAAATCGTCAAATCGAGGAATTATTTTTTAAAAAAATACCACACGAGTGTACTACGTAGGCGTAATTAAGAGAGAGAGAGAGAGAGAGAGAGAGAGAGAGAGAGAGTAATTTTGATTATTCAAATTGCATTATTTACATTAATAGACCTACATAAATATTCCAACCTTCTGGTCATAAACACGTGTCAGAAAATCTGGAATTCACGGGATATGGCTTCTTATTTTTATTGCTCCAAATAATGATAAATAAATGCTATTAACCATTCAGATTTTAGCTCTATAATAATTTTGAGGTTACCGCAATTCACGATGTCAACCAAATAAATAGATACATACTCATACTTTGGAGAGAAGTAACTTTAACATTTAAAACCTTAAAATTTCTACCATACCTTTTGAAATAAACGATCCTCACTCAAATCTTTTTTTGTCGCCGTTTGAGTCCCGTTCTTTTAGAAAAATAAAATTTGACAGTACATTCTTCTAATAAAGTAGCTTTATATGTAAATCAAAAATTTTTATTATTATTTTACCATATATTATTCAGAAAATCTGTATTACAAAATATCATTTAAAAAAAAACAATAGGCTGCAAATAAGCAACTATAATCCGTTGCCTATTGGGGACATGAAAAAAAATCTCACTGTTGATGGGGCAAAAGAACCTCATGGTTCTTTGCAGAAATTTTTTATTTAGTTCTCGGAACAGGAGATCAATTTCACTCAAACAAGATGTTCGTATTTACTACACTTTTTCTTTAAATATTATTTCATTATATACTAGTGATTGCACTAACCGAGTAATATACATTTTTTTTTCAGTTTGATGGGGCCTAGGAGAGGACGAACACCTTCTATCCTCAAGACTCGACCAAAGTAAGCTAGGCTTACGGTGGCTAGATAATTGCTCAAGCTCTCGAGACATTGAAAATGATCCCATAGAGATGTGCTTCTTGAGGTGCTTAGAACCCTGATCTAGAAACAAGATGATCCGAGTTTTGACAAGAATTTGACTATTTAAGTCTTATTAATGATATTATCATTAAAAAATACCTATTACCTAACTAACAAAATTAACGAGCACCCAAATGTTTAACTTCATGAAATCATGTTTTTCTTATTCTACTTATCTCTATCTTGTCATCAGAGTGACGACAAGAGAGAACTTCTCGACTTTCTAAATTATTAGAGCAACTAGAAGATCATATAACCTAAGAATAACTATAAAGTTAATAATTATAATATTACCCCTTGCAATTTGCAGACATCAATTAGTTTTTATAATGTTTTAAAAATGAAAATAATTAATAGTCGTTTTCATAATCAAAACTCCAAAGTTAGTTTGCACATATTCCGTCCTGCTCTTGCTTTTTACATGTGACCTGCCAACCACGCGAGTACATTCCTTCCCTGGTCCCCGCACGCGTACTAGATCCTACTTCACTCGCACGTTTCCATTTACTTCACAATTGTAAAAAAATGGTTGAACCCCAACCTTGAGGGCCCCCCACCACCTCACCTCTAAAGCATTGTGGAGGAGGTAAATTACGGGATGTGCCTCGACAGACAATGATACAAGAGCTGTCATACTGGTACCCATAAATAATCAAATTTCATACCTTATAGGAGAGAAGAATCGAACATTCACACTGCTTCTATCACCTATTGTAGTGTGTCATGTCATCCGAATACTTATAAATTAAGTACTGGTACTTATGAAATCGATCCTATATAAATTACTTATCCTTGATAATGATCATTGCGTTCATGTCGAGAAATTACATATTTTCAAAATAAAACATCATTCTAATAAGAAAACTTTCACATCTAGGCAGAAAATTTCAAATTACTCTCTTTAAATTTTACTTTTCGTCGTCAATAAAAAACCAAAGATAAAGCAACATGTCATCTAGCTAGAAGGAATGAGTGCTTTAAAGACTAATAGTTCTACTTAAAAAGGTTTAACTATGAAACATGATGGTAATTACCAAATTACCAATTATGTATTATTATTATTACTATTTAATTTTTGTAATCAAATCAATATTTAAAATATTTTGCCCACCACATATTTCACCGGCTTCCAGTTGTTGTAACGGTCTTATTTTCCGCTATCTTCCTCTCTCTAAAACCTCTCACTAAACCCCGCTATTCTCTACGTACATATAAATTACCTGCATAACATAACTGAATTCATTCCACTACCCTTTCTTTCTACATTTTCCATATTTCTTACATGAAATTGATCTTAATTAAGGGAACAATTTAGGGTTAAACAAGCTTGAAATTCGTTTGATGATGTGAAATGGTGGCTACTGTAACGTCAAACTCGAAGCTACCTTCACCAAACCCAAAGCGGACGCCATTGCTGCCTTCAGATCCCGGTAATGGAACTTTGCGCCGGCCAAAAGCACGTGAAGTCACTTCTCGCTACTTGTCTGTACAAATTTCGCCTTCTTCCAATTCTTCGTCGTCAAGTTCTAGCACTAGCACGACGTCGTCTTCAAATACTACCGGATCATTGCCGGCAGTCTCGTCGAAAAGGTACCAATCGCCGGTGGTTAGTAGAGCGGGGGTGACGGCGCCGCGGAATACAGAGAGGGCGGTGTCTGTGGATAGGAGGCGGCCGGTGGCTGTGGAGGAAACGCCGTCGAATGCGGAGAGGATGCTGGTGACGTCGATGAGGAGTTTGTCAGTGTCGTTCCAGGGAGAATCGATTTCGGTACCAGTGAGTAAGGCGAAGACTGCGGGAGGTGTGGGGACTCCGGGTGGTGATTTGAGGAAATTTACGCCGGAAAGGAGGAAGTTGACGCCAGCGTCGCCAGTGAGGTACCAGCGGGAGAGGGAGAATTCGAGGCCAAGTGATCAGCAGCAGCACCGCTGGCCGGGGAGATTACGGAGAGACAATTCGAGTTTCTTGACCCAAAGTTTAGATTATGGCGCCGAGAGAACTAAATTGAATGGATCTGGGACTGCAAGCAAAGAATTGAGGAAATCTATGATTGATGACAATAGTAAAAATAAGTTTGGTGTTACATTGAAGCCTGAGAATTGTAATTCTGTGGTTAAAATGACTAATAAAATGGAATTTGGATCAAATCTATCTATTCCAGTGAATTCAGATACTGAGACCGTTTCATTGGAGAGTATTGAGAATGGGAGTATGGCTCAATTGAGAGGAGTGCAACGGGGGGTGGTTGTTCCTGCGCGAGTCTGGCAAGAGCCGAATAGGATTCAGAAAGTACCAGACCCGTATTCACCGAGGTCAAAAACGAGTGGATTGAATAGAACAACAGGTCCTTCAAAATTAATTGGTGCAAACAAAGTTTCGATTGAGAGTCCTGCATCATTTCCTAGGGGATTTTCACCACTTCAAGGGGGCATGAGGCCAGCATCACCGAGTAAGTTGTCTATGACGACTTCTACTCCATTGAGGGGGATTGATAGTCCGTTGAGAATAAGAAATGGAGTGGGGAACGTGTCGAGTGATAATAATGCAAGCAGTATTTTGTCAATGATGACCTTTATCACTGATGTGAGGAGAGGAAAGTTGGGGGAGAGTCGGATTATTGATGCACATGACCTTAGGCTACTGTATAACCGGCAGTTGCAGTGGCGATTTGCGAATGCAAGAGCTGAGAAATCGCTGTTAGTACAGAAAGAGATGGCAGAGGTATTAATTTCCCCCGGTTGTTTTAGCCTTTTAATGAAATCGAAGATAATCAACTTACTGTTCTTATTTTCCCGTGGGAGTGCCTTGCACTATATCATTTTTGGCTCCCTATCACGCGGGGCTTAGATTTATGAGATTGGATATATATAAAAATGGTTAAAGGTTTTTTAGTAGAATTGTTTCTAACTCACCAATAAGGCATAGTTCTAGTTGCTACTTACATAATTGTACACAATACCTCGCTTCTGGATAAGTGCAACCATGTCGAGTCTAACCCACAAGATGTAACACCAAAATTGTTTCCCAGGCTTCTACCTAAACAGGCGGATGGTTCTGTTTACTTCATTTTACACCTCAGAAATAGAGTTGTTATCTTCTAATCCTACATATTTTCTTTGATTTCTCTGTAATAACACAAAAATGAATATAGTAGGGGTCATAGATTCATATAGTCTCATTTTTATAATGTACTTAAGAAGGGATACATATATCTTTTAATTGCATTTATTACTCTTTCATTCCTGGTTCCGAGCTCCTTCCCTCAAATAGAAATCATCCCCTCCAGAACTCAACACTCTCATAATAACCAAAACTCTTCAATCCAGAGCCAAAGAGCTTATGTCGTTTGTTTACATTTTATTGGCTGTTACTGAGAAATCTCTTCCCCATTCCCCATGGACACACACAAATACACCACAGCCCAGTAGAATTCTGTTTTTAACATTCAGTAGCTTTCTTCAAAACTTTTGAAGAAGTCAAGCCTTGATACAGTAACTTAGCAGTTTTATTGTTCATTGTAGTTGTTCCTTGTGGTTAACGTCAATGTAAATTTTCTTTGTGCACAGAAATGGAAGGGAATTCATGTTGATCAGTAAAGGCTTATATTAGAGCATATCCTAGATACTCTTTATTTATAAAGAGCATCTTAAGCATAATAGAGTGCATCTTTGATTTTAGAGAGAATTTTTATTTATTTATTTTTCATAGACTCCAACGATGCTCTTTATTTCACTCTTCATTTTGCTTTTCTCAAAAAATATTTATTGATTGCTCCTCATATTTTATTTTAACATATTTTTTTATACGTCAATGTCCAATCAATACAAATGTCATTGTAATGATTTAAGAAGTAGAGTATTGAATATGTTATTAAATGAAATCATTGTAAATTAAGAATAGAGAGCGAGTTTGGGTCTCCAATTTTGGAGAGTTAAACCCACTTTCTATTTTAAAAAGTTAAAATGGAGAGTCTTTTGGAGCTTATTTTTTTGCATTAACTCTCTAAAATAGGGAGCATCTTGTATTTATAGAATATCTTGGAGATACTTTGAATACTTGACTCTGACTCATAGGAAATGAGAGATGAGTTTTATTCAAGGGAGCCTATATGTGGAATTTCACAAACTAAATGAGGGACCGAGTTATATAATTTTTTATTGTGCTAATGGATGACAATCAGGTTGAGATGGATCTTATATAAACCACATTTAGGCTGTTCAAGTGTCTGTTGATGGATATATTTTAAGCATAGATTTGTTTTGGAACCAAAGACAAAACTAGAGAGCTCTATTTCCAGTTGATCAAACATGTCTTTCAGGTCAAATTAATTCTTCTCTGTATGGAGATTATGGTCTGATGATAATACTTGCACTTACTTATACAGACACATTTTGCTTTTCACTTGATGATTGATAATGCACATGCCATCACTCTTGCTGTCTGTAAACGCTATCGGCTCCTTAATATCTTTCTGTGGGGCTAGATTACAGAAATGGTATTCATTTCTCTGAGATGTTACCTTGTTCTTTTTGATTGGTTACTGATTTGGATTTTTGATGTAGTATTCTGTGCAAAAGAATTTTAATTTCTACGTTCTCATTACACCAGAGAAGTCTATATAATGCATGGATATCTACTACCAAAATGCGACGTTCTGTCAAGTTCAAGAGAATTGAATTACAATTATTGAGACATAATCTGATGCTATATTCCATCCTAAAGGGACAGGTGAGACAGTTTTTCTCTAATGAGTTCAATTTCAGTATCTCTATTATTTACCTCTAAGCATTTTATATATTTTTCAGATTCAATCTAGTTGAACTCTATTGGAAAATTATTTCTCAAATACTCCTCTATCTACTTTATATGTCAAGGTCTGCTGCATGTCACTTTCTCTATACAAATTTTCAAGGTCTGATTTGATCTATTATGCATATATGCGGATTGCTTACTATAAGGCTATGTATCATTCAAATTAACTTCTGTTCAAGTGGGATGTTTCTGTTGATGCATCTACTGGGCCACATGAGTAGTCTTTCAGTTCCTTCATAGTCTGTTAAAAAGTCTGTCTCTTCATGTGCTTGTGTTTGAATCAGGATTGCTTCCACATCCCATCCCCCACCCAAAACTTGTTTTGAGTAATCTTTGCCGACAATCTGTAGTTGACTGCCTCTAAGTTCATATTTCTCAACAACTCTAGAATAACTTCACAATTTAAGTAACGGATTCAAGATACATGTAATATGGTAAACATTTATTGAGTATTTAGTCGGTACTTTTTGAATGCAGGAACCATATTTAGAAAAATGGGATCTGATCGATGTAGATCACAGCAATGCAGTATGTGGTGCTAAAGAGGCATTAGAAGCCAGCATTATCCGCCTTCCTGTTGTCGCTGGTGCAAGGGTATGCTAGTGCTATTTCCTAAACATTTCAGTTGTTGCCTCCTGGCCAACTTAGCATGTGCAGGACTTAAAAAAAGAGCTTTCTGTTTCCTTTTCTTGGTTTCTGTACGTGCAGGCTAATGTGCAGAATGTAGAAGAGGCCATTTCTTCAGCAGTTGATGTCATGCAAACAATGGCATCTTCAATATGCTCTTTGTTAACAAAGGTGATTCCTCTTTTAAACTGGATAAACGAAATGAGAATATATATATATATATATATATATATATATATTATTATTATTTTTTTTTTGTGTCATCTGGCATATTTACGGTCTGTTTTGAACCTACAAGAGTTCCTCCAGGCCAAAATTTGAACAAGGTTGAACCAGTTCTCTTCACTCATTACAATTGCCAAACTTAAGTAAATTAGTTCCCATGTGTGCTCACTAAACTGGTTTCAAGCTTGCCAAATGCCAAGTGCTACCTTGAATTTATTCTCAAATTTGATCAAGTATAGATCTCAAGCATGACATCTAGTATTGTTGCAAATTGCACAAAAACATTATCAATTCTCAGGTTGGCATTGATTCTTCTACTAATCATAGAAGATGATTTTTTATTTTTTTTAATGTTAATACTACTTCGTTATGCATTAGAAAAGCCTTGGATGTACAACAAGCAATGTGATCTAAACTTAATGAACTGTTGCAGTAAATTTTCTGTCCCCCCCCCCCCCCCCCCCCCCCCCCCCCCCCCCCCCCACCCCCCCCCCCCCCCCCCCCCCCCCCCCCCCCCCCCCCCCCCCCCCCCCCCCCCCCCCCNGCAATGTCTATCTTTGCTTGTAGGTTTATGTTTTAAGGATAATCTGGGACTTAGACTTTATGAAGACAATGCTTAACTTTTCTTTCCTCCACTTCATCAAAAAGAAATTAATTTTCTGATAACAATACGTGGTTTTATGCCATTGCAAATCTCATTGGAAAGTTGGAACCTCAAAACTAGTTGTCATAGCATTTGAAAAATGTCTGCAAATACAAATCTATATCTCCAGTTGAACTGGATTGGAGTGTCCACTGGTGGATTCAGGATCGGTGATAACATATAATGTGATTCTGATCAAAGGGGAAACATTTTATTAATTGGAATACATATTTCGGATGGTGTTAACTTGAATTGAGATCTCTTACCCTGTATGATTTGGATTTTTTCTTTTTTGAGGTAATGGAACCAGAATTATTGCTTTCCGATAATTTCACCTTTCTGTTTTACATCTATTGAATTATTTGCACCCATAGGTTGAGCAGATGAACTGTTTGGTTTGTGAACTTGCCAACCTAAGCGCAAGAGAGCACAGTTTACTTGATGAATGCAAAGATTCATTGTCAACAAGATTCCTACCCTTGCAGGCAAGTTTAAAGTGCAAAAAATTATTGAGTTCGAGCATGTTCTCCTTAGCTTCAAAGGTTTACTTAATTAAGTTTATAAGTAAGTTTATATATAAATAATTTTTTAATGTTATCAAAATTAGAATTAAGTTACTCATTTCGTCAATAAACTAAGAGTGTATTTCAAGAAATTAGATAACTTTTCCACTTAAGAAAAGAGTAACTTATATGATTATTTTGGAATAAAGAAGTTACTTAAAAAATATCTTTGACTTGTGTTTAAGCTTAGCTAAACATGCTGGACATGAGTATGCCTTTGAAGATGATTGGTTTCTGTAGAAAATTCTGCACAGCACTAACACGAAACATCGTACCAGGTGATGCATTGTAGCCTAAGGATCCAGTTATTACAATTACAACGTGTACATGCAAGTTCAACAAAGGAACTGTAAGGGCGATCTCATTTTTACTGCTGGCCTGAAATATTAACATCTTCAGTAGCTGCTCCTTTGTTTCCAGCACAAAGAAAGAGATGGTCAGGAAAGTATTTCATCCTTGTCTTGGGTCGAAATGCCACAGAATGGCCGGATTCACAGAAATCAGGTCCAAAATGTACTTTTATGCACATATGGTAGGAAGTCTTCTTACTTAACAGGAAATTCAGATTGTATACAGGGCTTATTCTTATTGATTGTTCTCTGCACAGTGTTGTTTGGTCATGTTGGATTGTGCTTATGAGGCTTGTTTCATACACATTATTGGACGTGATTGGGTATTACTCTGATCAAGGGTTTAATTTCATCTTTTATCTTAATATCGTCGAGTTATGATCCTTCTTATAAAACAAGTTAATGTCTTCTCAATTTTGTCAATTGTTCAGCATATATTTATTTATTTATGTTCTTGTGGATTTGATTAGGGCATTCTCAAGTCGACACAAAATACAAAGTATACATTTGGTGCTGCATATTAGGCAGGATAAGGATTAATTTAATCCTCTATGGCATTTGGTAAAATTAATACCCGGAATAAATTTAATCCAAAATGCTTATCCGCCCTTGGTCAATTGTAAAAGTTAATATGCTTTATAATTGAACAAATAATATAGAGCAAGTTGTTATTTCTTTAAGATAATATAATTAATAGTCAAAGTCTCTTATTGGACAATTTCACCTTGTTAAAAGGTTGATCATATATTCCCTTTTTTTAAAATTGAGCATTGACCTCATAACATCGATTCTAATGTAATCATGGTGAATTTGAACATTTGATCTCTTTATAACTATTTTTATTGTTCTTGATTGTTTTCAACATTATTGAGTGTGATGGCTTGATTTACTGTGAAATTAATACATTGTGCGTTTGGTATTGATTACCGTTGGAATTGATTTTATATAATTTGAATTCTTTCATATTTGTTGTTGAAAAACCTTCAAGTTTTTTGTCAACTACTTAAAACTCTGTGTTTCTTAACTCGGGGATTTTAATGGGAAAAGAAATTTGGATTAATAGTAAAGGAAGACTTGCGCTTAGAGCAATTGGATATAAAAACAGTCTTTCTTCATGGTGATTTGGACAAAGAAGTTTACATGATATAACCACAAGGATTTGCAGTACTGGAAAATGAGAAAATGGTATGCAAACTTTAAAAGAGTTTATATGATCTAAAACAAGTTCCAAGACAGTGGTGTTTCAAGGGCATTATTGTTGTTGTAAAGAATCTTGATAACTCCTATAATATCTTGTTGTTGTATGTTGATGACGTGTTGAGTACTTAAGCAAGAAATTGATAAGTTGAAATATGAGTTATCTAAGGAGTTTACAATAAAGGACTTAGGTGTTGCAAAATAATTATTGAGATTAGAATTACTAAGGACAATAACGTATGGAAATTGTTTCGGGATGGATGATGAAATATCAGTTAGTATTCATTTAAATAGTCAATTCAGGCTATCAAATGAGCATTCACCCTCCATAGAGCAAAAGCAAGCCTACATGGCCAAGGTAGCTTATGCTTCTAATATTGACGGTCTTATGTATGACATGGTATGTACAAGATCGGATATAACACATGCAATAGGAGTTGTGAGTAGAGATATATGAGCAATCTAGGCAAACAAAATTGGAAGGCAACAGAGTGGATTCTTAGATATTTGAGAGGCACTTCAGATTTAGTATTATAATTCAGAAAATCAGATTTTGGATTACATGCTACGTAGATTGTGACATGGCAGAAGATATTGATGTCATGAAGAGTACTACTGGATATGTATATACTTTGGGCGGTACAACAATTAGTTGGGTGTCTAAGTTGTAGAGATAGTCGTTCTTTCCACTATTGATACTGAGTATGTTGCTATAACTGAAGCTAGCAAAGAGATGATATGGTTGAAGTCTTTTTTTAGAAGAATCGAGTCACAAGCATAGGAAGAGTGTTTTGTATTGTGATAGTCAAAGAGTTATTCACTTAACAAAGAATAATGTTTATCATGCAAGAACAAAGCATTTACAAGTCCATTATCATTTAGTAGATCGATTTTGGAAGATGGAATATTAACACTTGAGAAGATTCAAGGAAGTCAAAATTCAACTATCATGTTGACGAATATTGTCCAATCGAGAAACTAAAGTTGTGTGCAACGTCGGCATGACTTATCTTTTCAGGAATGAAGAGTTATTGTCACTATAGAGTAGTCATTGATGGTGAATTAGTTTCCAAGTTGGAGATTGTTATGTTGTCGAACATAATTATTGTCACTTTGTTTTGTATAATTTTATCGTATAAATAGGGAGCCGTCCAATTGGTCACAACCTCAACCTTGGATTGATCCATATTTGTAACTCCCACCGTACAATATGACCTAGAAACCCTATTTGATCTAGCCAAAATTTACATTTCTTGAATTTGGCATACAACTTCTCCTCAAACAGGGTCTCCAAAACTATCCTCAAATGTTCTTGTTGCTGAGAATCTCTCGAGTATATTAGTATGTCGTCAATAAATACGATGACAAACATGTCCAAATATTGATGGAACACTTTATTCATCAAGTCCATAAATACCACAGGGGCATTTGTCAGGCCAATGGGCATCACGGTAAATTCATAATGCCATATCGAGTCCTAAATGCCATCTTTGGTATATCAATTGACTTAATCTTCAGTTGATGGTAGCCTGACCTCAAATCCTTTTTTGAGAACACAGATGCACCCTTAAACCGATCAAACAGATACTCAACCCTAGAAAAGTGATACTTGATAGTCAACTTATTTAGTTCACGGTAGTCAACGCACAACCTAATAGTACCATTTTTCTTCTATACAAAGAGTATCGAAGCCCCCCATAGAGATATAATCGATCTGATAAACCCTTTGTCTAGAAGTTCCTCCAACTGCATCAACTCTTTTAATTCTTTTTGTACCATTCGATACGGGGCCTTGGATACATGAGTAGCTCCAGGTACCAAATCTATCATGAATTTCACTTGTCTATCGGGTGGAATACCAGGTAGATCATCCGAAAACACATCAGCGTACTCCTGTATTATTAGCACATTATCTAATACTATCTCTTGAGATGAGGTGCTAGTATGATTGACAAGATACCCTTAACAATCATGCTTCCTCAATATGATCTCTACCTTCAAAGCTAAGATGATGCAGGAAAGTGCATTATCTTTGATCCATAAAATCTGAACTCCTCTTCTCTTAACCTTCAAAAAATTACCTATTTCTCAAAACATACTACCGTGGCTCGATTACTACCTAACCAGTCTATACCTAAAATAACATTAAAATCTTTCTTCTCTACAACATACAGGTCGACATCTAATGTTGGTCCTTCAAAATTTATCTATGCCTTCTTTGCTGCCTTATCTATACCAATAGTTTCTCCTTATGGCATACTAACCTCTAGTACACTATCACTAGTACTAGGTCTATCATGAATTCCACTTGTCTATGGGGTGGAGTACTCGGCAGATCATCGGGAAACACGTCAGCATACTCTCGTACTATTGGCACATCATCTAATACTTTCTCCTAAGATGAGGTGCTAATAAGACTCACAAGATACCCCTGACAATTAGGCTTCCTCATCATACTCTCGGCCTTTAAAATGGAGATGATGTGAGGAAGTGCCTTAATCTTCGATCCATAAAATCTGAACTCCTCTTCTCCCAGTCTTTTTAAAATTACCTTCTTCTCAAAACATAAAATAGTGGCTCGATTTTTACCTAAATAATCCATACCTAATATAATGTCAAAACCCTTCATCTCTATAGCATACAAGTCGGCCTCTAAAGTCAATTCACCAAAATTTTTTTTTACCCCCTTTACTACCCAATCTGTATCAATAGTTCCCCCTGATGGCATACTAACCTCTAGTACACTATCACTTTTATAACATGAAACATTAATCTTTACTAGACATGCACTAAATATGAACAAATGAATCGCACCATAATCAATAAGAACATAAACATGAATACTAGAGACATATATAATACTTGTAATGACGTTTGTATTTTGGGCAGCCTCCTCCTAAGTCAATTCAAACACCCTTAATTTTCCTTTCGTCTCCTGCTTGGGTTTCTTAGTCAATGGGCATGAAGGGTCTACATGGCTTGGTTAGCTACACTTATAGCAAATATACTTCCCATACAAACATTCTCTTCTATGAAACTTGTTACACTTAGGACATTGGGTAAATGATTGCCTGGCTGGCCTGCATATGTCTGCTTCTTAAATTGTCCAGTATCCGTATTCTTATCCTACCACTTTCTTTTTTCGAAGTCATTACATTATCCTTGATTTATCGACTTCGTCCCCAACTAGGTCACCATCTGAGCTTTCTTCACCGCTGCCTGAAAGGTGGTGAGATCGTATGAACTCACAATCTGCTTGATCTCTGGGCACAGGCCCATCTCGTAATGTCTTGCCTTCATGAGTTCAGCACTTACAAGGTGTAGGGCATATCGAGAACTTGATCTTCTACTTAGTAATCTCCATATCTCCTTATACCAATCTTAAGAATTATGTCTCCTTATAGTCTTGCAGAGCTTGCAAGAAGTAATTTTCTGTTAGCTTCATCTTAAATTGAGTCCAAGTTAGTAATACCTCTTGATTTTTTGGACAATAGATGTGCATGAAGATCTTCTCAATGGTACGGAACCACTCCTCAGTTGCCAGAAGGTCTTTCCCGCCATCCAAAGTAAGGAGTCGATATCTGCAAAAATATTTTACCGTCGGAATAAGTGGTGCAGCTGAGTATGTTGGTGGCATCGGCGGTAGCAGGGGGCTGGTAGAGCCTAAGATGCTGGAGGTGTAGCTTAAGCAACCAAGGCCTGATTCAACTCATCGATCTCCCGCCTTAACTCCCTAATTGTCTTCGTTTGCATCATATTACCAAAATAATTGTAATCTCATTTAGAGGAGTCAACGATACTTTGCACAAAATAAGGAAAGGATTTGCATCGTAAAATCTTTTATAATTATTTCAAAAGAATCCTTCAATAGGAATACCAAATAATAAAATAACATCTGACGCTAATCAACAAAAAAGCAAAAGGAATCATACTTGGCATCAACAACAACTAAACCTAATAAAATCTACTAAAATTCTATTCCACTACTTATCATTTCCATCATCGTCACTAATGAACCCTAGGTTTCTTGGAAGGCTGCTCCTCATCATCTGAAATAGGTAGAAGTGTATCTTTATGAATGTATATCTTAGTAGGTATACTATCGTCCTCGAGGATTGTAAGTTAGGCCTGCTCCCATTGCTCCATCAGCTATGCACAGAAAGCTTTATAATCAATTTCTATAGGTAGGATAGGCACAAATAATCATAAATCGATTCGTCCATCTCTAGCCATTCTTCTCGCAAAGTATCAATTAGAAGGTGAATGGCCCAACGACCAGTGACCATATGGTCTAGTTGCCTCACCTCCCTCCACCTTACTAACACTCCCCAAATGTGTTGCCCCATATCTAGACTTGATCCTACCAGTACTCTTCATATTTCCTCACAATCTCGTATCTACGAGATATCAATGAACTCGTCTTCCTACAAGTTTTCTTAGTTCATACCATCTGTGTCATACAATTATTCAAAGTCCAATTAGTGGGGTAGTTAATTTTCGAGAACTTAAATAAACATTCGAATTTGGTCACATTATCAAAATATTTGGGACAATAATGATTATCCACAAAAATACTCAAACTTAAACATATACTAATATTCATATATACCTTTCAAATGTTGTATCTAGAATAAACTTTTTCATAATCATCACATAGATACAAGCTCGGCTATAGCAGGCAGAGTGCTTAGGATCCTATTTAAAATATGTGATCAACTTAATATATTACACGATACATCTAAGATATGATTTATAATGCAAGTCTACAAAAAATAAAATGTTCTTTGATACCACACTGTAACGCCCTAAATTCTTGAAACTCAACGCGTTAAAAAAAAAATGTTAGTTTGAGCTCTATAATGTTAACCGAAATAAATTGTAAATAAGAAAAAAAAAATTTGGAGTTTGAATTATTAAAAAAATGGGAGCTCTTAACATTTGACCATATAGACTCAGACAATTATAGTATAATTTGATTTTGGAATACATTTGGATGAAATTTAGCAAACACCGATTGCTTAGCATCTGAAAGAAAAACATGTTTGGCCTAGTAACCGTCAACTAAAATTCATGAAATTTTAACAAAAACTGTAACATTTCACATACGTACACATATAAAAAATTGGGGTCTCGACAATAATGTTTGAAGCACGAAAATATTTTTCAACTATGTTGGACAGTATTTCCAAAACTGACCCAACGCAGATTACTAAAATGGACAAAACGTTTTCTCTAGGTAAAATTTTAAGGTAATTCCAAAGATCATTATTAGAATAAACCTTTCAAACCCCACTAATTTCACTAGTGAGTTATTCCATTTTTAAGTAGGAGGACAGAAACTTAAATTTCAAATCAGCAACAATTAAACTTCACTCATAGTCTATCCAACATTTTTAAATTATAGTTGACATGAAATGTAGATGAAAACTAGATAAAATAAATATTCAAACATTTTTAAAAGTGCCGTTAAGTTAAGTGTTCATAAAAGATTTATATAACTAGAAATTTTATTAGAAAGTTAAATAGCATTTCAAATCATCAAGCACTTGCTGCTATGCCAAACCATTGTCATGCCTCAAATTAACCTGTAAAATTTTAGTAGGGGATGAGTACCATAAGTATACTCAATAGGAAACACTTAAATAAATAATGAAAAAAAATATATTTTCCAGAAATGCAAACTTCGGTTACTTGTCTCACTGTCAATTTTGCAAAGCGAATCGGTGATCAAGCAATTCACTTACTCTCAGATTAGATAACCCCTTTCAAATATCAAAAATCATACCCTTCTTATCTTATTCGAACGACCAAAATGTGATTTCATTTTTTCATAGTAACACAATAACAAGTTTAATGTTAATCAAAAACAAATAATTTTTACTTCACCTACAGAAGTACCGAAAACACCTTACCTCAAATGTTTGGAGTTTGAATACCCATGTGTCCAATTTGTAACAAAATGCAGCGTGCTTCTAGCCTATCCTTCAGATAATTTTCAGATTCAAAGGTGCTTTTAGTCTATGGAGAAAGGGTAACTGGAATTTATGTGTTTATAATTGTAATTTGTGAAAACAAATGTGGCTAAAGGAGTTGAAACAGATTTTCAAACTCGTGAATACGATTAGATTAGCAATCTGTTTTTGATGACAGAATATGCATTTGAAACAAGTATAAGACTAGTCTTCAAATGAAATGAAAAGCCACGATTTCCGCAGTTAACTGTAATGGAAGTTAAATTTGGTAAAGTGGGGACTGCACTTAGTGGGTAGCATAATTGTGGATAGGACAAAATATATATATCTTCAAATGGAATAAAAAGTCACGGTTTCTGCAGTTGAGCAAAATGGAAGTAAGTACGCATTGGGTAGATGATAAAAATTAAGTGGGTGCTTTAGTGGAGAAATCAAGATAATGTGGTTGAATTTGGGTTATTTGGCATAATACAATAAGTGCATCTAATTTTAAATTTTAAGGACTTAACATAGACGTTAATTAATATAAAATATGTCGTCACAAAATAATGTAATCAAACCAAAATAAAAATTTGTCATTTAAATGAGGATTTGAGACCTTACGAAAATTTTAAGACAAATGCGTGCAACTTTACTATCATGACCAAAATATTAATTTGGACTCTTAGGAAGTGTCGTAGCAACGTAGTAATATAATCCAAATTATTCTTGAATTCTACAAGAAAGTTTCTTTTAAAGTTAAAAAACAAGAATTTTCCGGTAGCTAAAAATCATGCTAGGCAATGGATTTGGTTTCTACAATCCAAATCTCCCCCATCAACTTTAAGATGCTAAAAATGATATCCTCCAAAGGTTATCAGAAAAAATATCATTGAAAAGAAATGGATTTTGGTATTTTATTTTAGTTTTAGTTTTAGGTTCTATTGGAATAGGTATCCTCCTTCAGTTAATTAGATAAAATTTATACCCTTTATTAGATGGTTTAGGCCAAATTACTAATTTTCTATGTTATGAATTAGGAAAAAAGTTAAACTGATATCTTCTATATATTAAAAGTGGCTATGTAACGGAATTTCTTGTTTTAACGGAAAAACTAATAGAATTTGTTGTTTTAACGGACTATATAACGGAATTTCTTGTTTTAAACAGATATGTGCACATTTCTTCATTATTTTTATCATAACTTTGTATTCCGATATCCTATTGAGGCGATTTAAAATGCGTTGGAAAGCTAACTTATCTGGCTAAAACTTTGATTCATACATCATCCTCCAATTCGATCACTTTTTATGCCAAAAACATGTTTCAATATGAGACTAAAACACCAGAGCATAACTTTTCGGTTGAAAATTGATTTGTGATCATCTTTTAACTAAATTTGATCATCTTGACATCTTCTTTTATTCAATTGACTCCGAGTACTCTCAAATATTCATCGTGAGATTCGGCACAACTTTTAAGTATTTACATTTTAGTCCCCGAACTTTGGATCCCTTACAATTTAGTAATTTCTCTAAATTTGTTAACTTTTGCTTATTTTCTTTAATCTCACCAACCTACATCACGATATCAAAACACATCTAATTATTTATCAATTACATAAACATTACATTATTAATTATTTAGATGGTGTCTGTTTCTACTTTTCAGCAGAAATCAAGCCGTTGGCAGCACAATTCATGCCGTTGAGAGCCGCAATTTTGGACCAATTCTCTCACTGTAGGGCTGTAAATTTGAAAAAAAAAAGGTAACATAATCAATTTTCCTTCCTCCTTGCAGCGTGCCCAGACACGCCCTTAATTAACCAAAAAAATTACATCTTTATTGATAACAAATTAATTCTTAAACAAAACTATTAAATATAAACTAAGCAAACGTGCATTACACGTTGCTTGCACCTAGTATTATTTATAAGTAACTATATTACTTATAACTGAAAGGTTAACTTATTGTAAATTTTTTTTACATATAAGTAAAAAATTAACATATATGTAACGAAGTTAATAATAAATTAATAATCATTTATAAAATAGAAAAAAAATAATTATAACTAAAAAATCGCATAAAATTAAATGGCGTCAAGTGTCAAATTTTTGAATTAAAAAGGCCAATGAAAATTGTTATTGCTTCATCGGCTTTATAAAACTTCATTAGAGGCTGAGGGAGAGAGAAGAGCAAGAAGCTTATGACGATAAGGAGAAATTGTTGCCCACAAATAAAGAAATTGACCAAAATGAACGATGAACATGATGAGATTATGAATCTTCTAATGTTTGAATGAAATATTGCATTTATTTTTTCAATTGGTTATTATTTTTAATGGTTTATGAGAAAAAAATTCATATATATTACTGTGAACTTGGACAACCATGTTAGACTTCATATATCATATATTTGACGAGGTGCAACGGTCACATGAATTTCGATGTTCAAATTAGACGATAAGCATATTGGTACATGGTTGTAGATTACTTGCTAAGAATTAAGATACCTTCAAATGAGCGAGGGTTAAGTATTTATATTAGGGAGCAGTAGAAGAGGCCCCTCTGAATACTTGACGAATGGGCTCATTCTAACAACTTGCTTGTAAAGTTCAGTTGTGTTAATTGTGATTTTCAGAGCCTCAATATAAAGTTTTGATCTGATGAGCGTTGTTGTTGCAGAGATCTCACATCAATCACTATGTATAGCATACTTTCTACAACTTGGAGAGCCTAGACTTGCAGTAAATGCCCCATTGCCTCAAATATAGACTGCAGTGGAGAGGTGATGTATCGCCTCCAAGATACGCATCTAATGGGATGCCCTAATCACCTCGAAAGAGGCATGTGGGCAAGACAATGTGAAGTGTAGCGTTTACCTAGCATGGCCTTTTTCTAGCTGGCTACTACGTGGTCTGCCTCTTAGGTAGAAGCTAATAGTAGTCACCCAAGCCTAAAATCTTATTCACATGAGGCGTTTGTACTTCATAAATGTAGAAATGTATGTTAATTACAATCATTTCGCATGGTAATGCATCTCGTGAAGCAAGGAATAAGTGAGATAATCATCTAGCAAGGTGAGGATCTTGTAAAGCGAGGAATGGTCTATACAAAATTCCCACTCTCACATCTTCAAAATATTTTTAACTAGGCTAGGACTTAAATTGCTTCTTAAATACGAGTCGGTCCCAAATAGGGGAAGAATTATAAGTTGCATAATCATTATAAAAAACGAGGTGATGAAGTGATCAACCATTTGTCGTATATATTAGATGTGATACTAAATGAGTGTGAACAGTCCCCTAAGTCCAAGAGTGAATATTTATATAAGGAATGGACTTCTTAGTAAAAATAGTAGATTGTGGCTAGTGTACTGAGACAGTAATTCTAAAGTGAAAAATATGAGTTGAGGTGCTCCTTGATGATTTGAATGTCACAGCATATTTCACGAGGCGAAATGGATAGGTGAGACGCGTGCCAATTATTGAAGAGTTGTGTGTTTCGAAAGTGTTGGACAGTTGCACGCAATGATGGCACAGAGACATGCACTAGAACTATTGCATCACAGCCTTTGACTTGTATTTTGGCTTGCGCCTCTTCATTTTCTATGGTTCATATTGCAAGATAAATGGCGGTCAAGGCCTAGTAAATCTCTTTACACTCCTCCTTCCATTCAAACCTCTTTCATGCTTTGAGAATTCGAAAGAAGGCGATTCATTTGTCAATGGTTTTATACATGAATGGCTCAGGATTGCCACTCGCTTGATGAGATTCTACACCTCTTGAGATTTTCGAGGCGATCAAACCTCTAGAAAGGCCTTAATCTTCTCTGTTTTGACCTCAATTCCTCTCTAGTTGATAGTGTAGCATATGAACTTTCCAAAGGCTATGCTAAAGGCAAATTTCAAGGGGTCAACCTCATTTTTATCTCCTCAAAATGTGGGAAGTTTCTTAACATGGTCATTGGCTTCTAGGCTTTTCACTAACATGCCATCCACATGTACCTCTATTGTTATACTAAATTGCTCGACGAATATTTTATTCACCAATCTTTAGTAGGTGACTCTGACACTTTTTAACCCAAAGGATATCACCTTGTAGTAATAGAGGCATCTACTAGTAATAATTGAGGTCTTCATAAGAAGGGTACATGACAATTTGATATTATAATTTGTTGGGTTTAAGTCCACTTATGTGGGCTTAGGCTTTGATAAAAGCCCAAAACAAATCAATGAAGCCCAAAACAAAACAACTCTGGATTGTGCATAAGTGGAGGAGTGTTTAGGCGGTTAAAAGGCATACAAAACACACACAAGAAAATCGACGGAGAAAGAGGAGAAAAACTGAGAAGAAAAGAAAATGGAGAAAGAGAGGTAGTTTGCAAGATTCAACGGTGGATCCTTCTCCGATCTTTCCCAAATTTCAGTATATCATCGTCAACAACTCAAGCTATGTATTTACCGATTTGGATAGTCGATTCCCTTCTTGTACTGTTTCATCTGTCGAGAGTTCCAAACCTTTAGTTTGATGTATTTTTTGTTGAAATCCACTTTTAAGTGAAGCTTGTGATATTTTGGATGTACCTCTAGTGTTATCTAGAGAGAAACTTGTGTAACCCATTATTTTTCATAGTGGAGGTTGTAGTGTGGTTGGTTTAGTGTCATCTCGTGGTTTTTCCCTTCGCCTTGGAGGGTTTTCCATGTCAAAAATTGGTGTATTGATTTTCTGTGATTGCTGTTAGTTTATATTTTCTTGATTGGTTTATTATCTTATTTACACACGAGGAGGGAAAATTAATATTCTGATGTGGTTGAGCTTTTGTTGTTACAGAGCCTAATAATTTGTGTAGCATTTTCCCAACATAGTAAATACGAGTTCATGAAGCTCAAAAGCTCATGTACCGCAATGCTATCAATTAGTTAGTTAATTCTTTGTAAGGAAAATTTGTCCTTAGGACATGCTTGGTTCAAATTAGAGAATTTTATACATACGCTCCACTTGCCTTTAGGCTTCTTCACCAAAATGGGTTGGAAACCTAGCCAGGTATTGGGCTTCATTGATCAATCCATTTTCACCTGCTTGTTTACCTATTCTTTCAGTGACTCGTACCATTTCGAATTGAGAGACCTTCTCTTTTACATATGAGGGCAGAATTTTAGGTCAATTCTCAAGGAATGACAACTAACTCTTGGATCAATGCCGACTATGTCATCATGTTTTCATCTAGACATCTAAATTTTGACATAAAAATTCTTTGAATGCAACATTCGTATCATGTGACATTGTTTCCTATCTGGAGCAATCTTGTGGTTCTCTAAGATCTACTGGAAAGCTTTCGAGTGCCTATGTGGAGAGAGCCTGTAAATCTAAGGCAATGATGCAATGATCTAATTTGTTGACATCACACCCCTTCTTTAAGGGACTCGGTCATCTCCACCTCTTCCAATGGGAGGTCTATATCTGATAGTCCTTTAGGGATCTCAACATCTTCTAGCACCATGTTGACTTCACGATTCTTCGCCTTCCTTAGGAAGTTTATGTAGAAGTCCCTGACCTCAAAATAAGTGCGTTACAATGAAGATCTCGTTCTTTGTTGGGAATTTGATACATAGATGGTGGATGGAATCACATTCATATAAATTTTTTTAAGGCCAGATTTGTTGTCTATTATTAGAAACTCCATGAAGGGATTTTATCTCATCTCTATGACAAGGATATTTTTTTACCCTTGAACTGATGCTAACCTCCCTAAATTTGAAACAACGGATCCGGAGTTAGGGATAGGTGGTCCATTTGCATCTTGTGAAGATAGTTTTGTATATGATATTGATGGAACTCCCATTGTCCACTACCATCCTTTTCATCCCATTGCAGGCTATAACAGATCTCAAGACTATGGCATCAGAATGACGGTAATAGTTCTCCCTTGTGTCCTCCGTAGTGAAAGTGATGGGATTCACCCTTCTAGACTCAAAGGGTCGAATATTGACGATAACGGTCATGGGCAAATTCATTGCCTCTTTAGCATAGTTTCATTGGGCATTCTTGGACTAACTGCTAACATGAAGCCCCAAAATGGTATCTATATCTCGGATGGGATCGTGATCAACGTCCCTTGGGAGTTCATTCTTTACACCTGCTCTTATCTAAGTCGAAGTACCCAGCTCCTACCTAGGTTGATTTTCTCTAAGAGGGCAATTCACATTATCATGTCGAGGCTAGTTATGATTCCTCTAAGGTGTGAATCTCCAACTCTCGCTGGAGCATGGTCCTTTCTCCTGGATGGACACTTTGATTGACCAGGACATCAATGGCACTAGTTAGCTCTGAAAAATGTTCTTGTGATGGCTATATACCGGTAATAATTGGCCAAAGAGCCTTTATTTGTAGGTGGAAATTGGGGCTTGCCATTTCCAATTTCATAATATATTGGGTTAGTTTGGTTATACTCCTTGGTACCCAAACTCGTTTGTGCACGTCTCATAAAAAATTGGAGTAAATAGATGTAAGTATCGTGATGGAGTAGTTCCGGTCTAGAGTAGGGCAAGCATGTTGTTGCCGGTTTGCCAAATTGGGGAGAGGCCTCCGTCTCATCTCCTCAATAGAGAAGACATTCTTCCTTGTGGTAGAGTGCTTGCTTTGCCGGCTTTTTGCTTTGTTGGAAGCTATGTAAACTATCTCATAGGGAGAGGCGTAATAGGTATAGTTGGTGAAATTGCTAGCACATTGCTTTTACAAAGAAATGAGAGGCGCTAGATTGGTGGTAACCATGGAAGAATTGACCTTTAGCGAGAAGAAATTTAAAAAATGAAACAAATACAAATAATCGAGAAGATGACAAATTAAAAGTGTTTCAATTTTTGAAGCAAAATTCTTATTACCTTTCCAACTCATACATTTTATAATTTCTAAGGTCAAGTTTTTGTTACACCTCAAATCTATGTGGGGGCTACGTAAGCGTCACCTAATAAGAATGTCATGTATATTCATAACATCATGCTACCTGGAGGCGTCTCACGTTTCTCACATGTTTTTGCGCTTTGACAATATGATACTATGACTTGTGAGCCTCATCTTGGGCAGTACCACATCATCACATATGATCTTTGCATAAGTAGTGATCATAACCAAGTCTATACCCTTCGTTGAACCTTACATAACCTCAAGTGAGAAGGGCGGACACTAGTAGGTTCGACGAGTAAGTGTTGGTTGGAGAAGCACTTTACCTTTGAGGATTTAATAAAAGCTCTACTGCAAAACTTCTACTTATAATAGTTGTGTCAAACGGACCTTAAGTACATTACATTTAGAAAGAGAAGACACGAGTGATCATTTTCTACAGTTGGTCATGAGAAGTTGAGTTTTAATGGTGTGCATTTCGTCTAGACACAATTAAGTCGTGAATGACCCACTAACTGAATGCCTAAAATGAAACGCTTGGGATGGTTCATTAACATTATTAAAACGTTATAAAATTTAATTTCTATTTGTACTTTTTACGCCTTAACGTAGTTTGATGTCATTTGAAGTCACATCCATTTAAAATTATTTTCCCCTCTCAAAAATAAAAAGAGAGGCATTATTACCTCATCAACGTATTTTCGGAAAAACAAAAGGAAAGAAATAAAAAAGAAAAAACAAAAGTGAAAAGATGAGAAAAAGAAGTCAATGATACAATTAAAAGTAAAGAAGTGATGATGTAAAAAGTAGGAAAAAAGGAAGAGAAAAGTGATGCTTGAAAAAGAAATCCAAATCCAAGGGTCTAAAATCCCCTCTCGCGGAAACACGGAGCCGCCCGAAACAATATATTCCCTTTCTATCAAATATCACATCCCATATATTATTTAATTAATTCACTCCCAAAACTAAGAGAAACATTAATGCATGTTTGGCTATGCTTAAAAATTTACTTATAAGTATTAGTCGAAGTAATTACTAAGTTAGCTGCATATTTTGGAAGTAAATTCTATCTTGCAGGTCAATATAATTATCTTGTCTACCTTGTTTGGTAGATATTAAAATAAGGTTATTAACAAATTTTGATAAAAGTTGATAAAATGTATAATTAAAAAATTGTGGATCATATGATATAAGTGATTAAAATTAATTGATAACTTTGATTTAAATTTTAATCAAATTTTTAACAGTATCGAACAAGAGCTTAATTTTAAAATTTCCCAAGGACGTTCTTGAAATGAAAGTGATCATCCGACAAAAGTAGGTTAAAAGTGGCCGATGTCAACACAAAATATGAGTTATGTTAAGCCATATGTCAATCGAACTCATTTTATACTTGTATATAGAGCAAATAAAAAATTAAATTATTTTTTGACATTTTTTTCGAGTCTATTTCCATTTATGCATAGAATAAACTAAACAAATTCAAGTTTTACTAGTTACATTTTTTTTATTACCTGTGCATGTTGTGAACACTTTTTTTTTTAACATAAATTAATATGGTAAAATATTCTTATTTCTCAAAATTCATAATTTTTACTGCCGTCATTCCTCGAATTTTGGTAACAAATGCCAAACATGCGTTAAATCGAAACTCAAATCATAATTATTTTTGAATAAATCTAAGTGTACAACATTTGTTGACAACACCGGTTGACGATTATGTTTTGTCAAAATCCTACAATGTGGTATAAAAACAGTTTTTTTTATAATTGATGGATGTGATGATGCCAAATAGAATGTTGTCAACCAATATTGTACATGTAGTATGATTCATTATTTTTTGAGTTTTGCTATATGTACACCGGTGTACAGCCTTCTCACAATAAATGATTCACAATTTTTTTATAATGATAGTGAACACTCTGATGTACAATAGCAAAAATGTTACTTTTTCTTTAGCCCTACTCTGCATCAGTCACCCACCTTTCCCCACTATAGGTGCCCACTAGTCCTATAAGAATCTCTAACCTCGTTCTCTTTTGCAGCCTCTTCATCCCCACCGCCCATCTCTCTCTCTCTCTCTCTCACTCACTTATACACGGAGTCCTTTTGAGTTATAGAAATCTCATAGGAAAAGATGAGCTGCAATGGGTGCAGAGTGTTGAGAAGAGGATGCAGTGAACAGTGCATCTTAAGGCCGTGTTTGGATTGGATCGAAAGCCCTCAAGCCCAAGCAAATGCCACCCTTTTTGTTTCAAAGTTCTTTGGCAGGAGCGATCTCATGGCCTTCATTTCTGCCGTCCCGGAAAACAAAAGACCAGGTAAATCTCAAAAATCAAAGACCCTCGTGAAAATAAGTGATTAATTTGAATTTTGATTCTACTTATTGATATTTGTATGTGGATTTTTTCTGCTTTTTTGGTATAGCTTTGTTTCAATCGTTGCTGTTTGAGGCGTGTGGACGGACGGTGAATCCTGTGAATGGAGCGGTGGGGCTTTTATCTACCGGCAACTGGCACATCTGCCAGGAAGCGGCGGAGACGGTATTCGCCGGTGGATCTCTCCGGCCGATGTCCAACGGAATTCTGCCTCTCAATTCCGATGAAGCATCTGAGGCAGGGTGGACTGGCAATACATATCAAATTTCAGAGCCCAATCGCTTCATGCATGGACCGAGCAGCCTCATCATCCGTGAAGCTCCGCCGCCGGAACTCAGGATTAGTCCCGGCATCGGGAATAACTGCCCGATGATGGAGATGTCTGCATCGTTTGGGTCTGGAATATCGGAATTATTGCCGGGATCCGAAAGGGATGAGGATGGGATTAATGGAGTTGGTAGCATAGAGCCAAAACTTCTCAACCTTTTTGCATAATCGGCGAACGGAGAATTTTGTTTTTTGCTTTTTTTTTTTTTTGGGACTGACTTTTTGGTACTCAGTGAATAGATAATGTAATGATCTGAGTTTTTATTTAGAATTCTGACTTTTCTGCTTGATCAAAAGAATTTAGAATAATAAGTGAAAAAGAAATTATATATATATAAAAAAAAAGGCTATGATACTATTTAGCTATGCCCCTTTTATCTATTTTATCTAACATATTTCGACAAGGTACACATCTAATTGCTTAAAAAGAAACGGCCACTTATTCACATTTATCGTTTATATTTTTAGTTCTTAGTTTTCTATTGGATGAATTTATATTTATCGAGATGAGACGATAAGGTGTAGCATAGTCAGAAAGTAATATTGTCTCGTTAACAATTAAATTGTCGTGTCACTGACCTATTTAGATTAAATTCAGGAAAATAATAGTTTCTCTATGTAACTATAAACTTGTATAACTTGCAATTTTTTTTTATTTTTTATTTATTGTTATTATGAAGTGAAGTTTTATGAAATTTTCATACTAAGTGTGGGTTACACAAAGTTGGTATATGTACAATTTTATATAGGAATTTTCGAAGAGTGATGCTAGGTGTACGAAAAATGGTTCACAGAATTTTTAAAGACTTCCACTTGATCATTTTTCATTTATCCTTAACCAAAAACAACAAAAAAGGAATTATGTTATTTGTACAGCATTGTTGACAATGTTGATTGTGACAAAAAAATATTAGTTGAAATGATAAATTATTTTTTAAACCGTACAATGACACATGCCATGTGACATGTTGTCAACAATGATGTTAAAATCATTGTACACCAAGCATTGTTAAAAAAAAAAAAAAAAGCAAAATACAGATACAATCAACACAACACTTATAAACCAATTTGCTGGGGAATTGTTCATTTTGGTGGGGGGTGGTTGGTCTTATTACAAACAATCCCTTATCTTGGGTTTTGTGCCAATATTCCCATTTCCACAATTCCACCTTTAATCTACATTTTGTCATATTCATATGTATAATGTTATTTAGTACCACGGTACTATAACATTAATTTATGTGACGCTAAGTGATATCTCCAATGAAAGATATAATTTATTATCTAAGAAGATTGAGGTGTCTAAACAAAGTGAAATATCTTATTAATTTTGTCTAATTTATTGAGAATACTTAGCACATATTTTGATAATCATTTTTTCAAAATTCTTTTTTTCTCATATTATTTTTGAACTACACATATCATACTAAAATTTTTTTCAAAATTTTTTTTTACTTTTTAATCACGCATTTTCATAGGTTTACTATTAAAAACTCAAATCTTCCACACAGAGAGAGAGAGAGACTATCAAACATAGGCTTAGATTGTTTAAATATTTGTGGTAAATGATGGATAATTGAATAAAACTTTTGAAGAGGAAATGCTATCTTTTGAAAAATAGATAAAAAGTTTTACAAAATAGAGATTATTTAAATGATGAAAAGCTGACACGTCTTACTTCCTCTCTCCAACACGACGTCTCTGTATACGTTCTTCTTCACTACATTGAAAGAAACTTTTGCCAAATTTTTTGACATAAGCCACATGATATTTAATTATTAGACTGCTTAAAAAAAAATCAGTTCTTACATCTAATCGTACCATGATAACAAATATTCTGTCAAGAAATCTGACAATATTATTCAAATGACATGTAGAGAATGTTTGTTTGAATTTAAAGTAAATCAATTTCTGTTTGATCATTTTTAAATATATTACTTAAAACGATAAAACTTATAATGAATATAACCTAGGACTACTTTAAAATTAAATAACCCAATTCTTACTTTGATTTTTGATCAACAAAAACACTTTTCTCAAAAATTTTCCTATTTATGTATAAGTAATTAATTTGGCCTAGTCAAACCTGAACTTAATTTTCTTGTACGAGTCAAATGGAGAGAAGACTGGTCAATGATTTTATGTTCTTTACATATATAGACACGAAAATGGCTTCAAATGTTTTATTTATAATACCATCAAAAACCAATGCTTTAACGGTTGTGTCACCTCATTGTTCCAGCTTGAGATGGCTTCATACCATCAATCGATTGACTCGTGGTTAGTAGTGTATGACAAGCAATCCAAACTCCTCCCTTGACCTCCCCACTATAAGATAGCAAGAAAAAAAAACTTATTTTTTTTCCCCTACGATCCCCGTGGCAGTAGTTGGTATTTTAGGTCATCTCCAATGGCAACACCAAAACATCAAATTTCACCAAAAATTGGTGCAAAAGTGCTCTAACGTGACACCCAATTTTGCACCATTTTTTCAAAATGGTGTAAAGTCCAATTTGCCCACTTTTTTCATTTACCAAAAGAATTGTTTGAGAGTATTTGTGTTATATAATTTTTAATACAATTATTATTAAGAATATTATTAGTATTATTATTTGCATTTAAAATAAATTTTAAATGTTAAAAATAATAATTGCTGAATTAATTAAGATAAGAATAAAATTTTTTAAATATAATAAACACGATTATTTATAGTTAACACGAAACATCTACAAAGCAAAGATAATGTAATATTAACTTAACAGAAACTTAACATTTGGAAGCATATATTATGAGTAATATTCACGATATCTTCATCTGATACATCACTTGGATTCATTTGTGGGAAGAACATACGAATTTCGAGAATTAAATTGCAATGATATTTAGACTTCATAATATTCAAATTCGAAATGCAGTGCACTATTTTTTTATGGCATGATTTAATATTTTTAGTTTTTGAAGTGATTCTACTAATTGTACTATATTTTAATAATATATTTATTAATGAATTTAATATTTTCCTTAATTTAACGTAATTATTTATTTAGTAATTTATGTATTTCTAAAATAAATAAATAAATAATATTTCCAATAATAAATTACTAAGAATAAAAAAAGAGAAAAAATGATTAAACACTATTCATTTGGTGTAAATTTTGATATAATGGTGTAAGATTAATTTTATTTTGATGCACGATTTGGTACAAAATTATGCAAATTTTGGTGCAGCGCTGAACATGACCTTAATCTTATAATAATCATGATATGATCTGCTATCATTTCCTTTTGTTAATAAAATAAAAATGTGCTACACATATTATTTTTTTTCTGTTAAATTCTCTTCATCTTTCTTAATTTTCTGCTTCTTGATATTCTCTAGATCAAATGTAAAACTACATTAAACCATTGTTTTTAAGGAGAATTGCAATTGGGGGTTTCAAACCTTCCAAAATATTACAGACTATATCCAAACCTGTCATTTTTGTAAAAGGGTCCCAAACTTTTATTCTCGATTACACTTGAAGGACAAATTCATTAATTGACCCAAAAAATAACCCTATTTTGACCAATTAAATAAAGGGTAAAATTGTAATTTTACATTTTCTCAAATAAAATAATTAAATAAAAAAAGGCCGAGAGAGAGAGAGCGAGAGAGGGGAACCTCCACCGTCGCACATCCATGATCCATCCACTTCATCTTCCCCAACCCAACCCACTCCTCAACCAAAATCAGATCAAATCCACCATTCTCGCCACCCCCATCGCCTAATCCATATTTGGGGATGTCTGTTGAAAAACATATGTTATTCTAGAGTTGGTGACCCAACAAAAATTTCCAATCCAATTTCTGAAAGAAGTTATTCGTTATGCTTTGCTCCTTGTGTTCTTCTTGCTTTAATTGGCGGTAGCACCACCATCAAACACTACCAACTCTACCAAACTTGGCTGCTAAAGCAGATATGGTAACGTAGAAATTCCATACCCGGGCCGGCCAAATTGTTCAGAGAACTTAGACTTTAACATCCACTTCAATACTTCTTTCAACCCTCCAAAACCTTACCCCCTCTGTTAATTTCGTTGGGTTTTTAGGGATATCTATTGAAAAACATATGTTATTCTCGAGTTAGTGACCGAACAAAAATTCAACAATTGCAGTTTAAGCATAGTAAGCACCACCCGCTCGTTTTTCCACAAAATGCCTCAATGAATTGCCTAATCGAAATATAATTCGATATGGGCATTGCTTGTTTTACTGCTTCATTTTTCGATGCGTGATTTAACTTCAGAATTATAGGAATTTAGCATTTCAAAGCACAAAAATGGAAATTATTCACAGAATTCTGATTGGGTTGTTGGGAAGTCAAAAGAAAAAATTACGAGCAATAGAAACTGCTGTGGATCGGAATAAGTAGAAGAGATCAAAAATTTCGATAAAAAATCCTTACATGAATAAACCAGAGGAAAATCCCCAAGAGGGGGTGCAAAAATTCCATATCTGGTTTTGGTTGTGGGTTGGGTTGTAGTGGGGGTGGTTGGAGAAGATGAAGTGGATGGGTTCGTGGGGGATTGGGTGCATATTTCCCTCCCTCTCTCTGTCTCTCTCTCCTTTCTTTGTTTGTTTTTTTCCTGGGCTTTTCATTTATTTTTTTTAATTTTTTTATTGGAGAAAATCTAAAGTTACAAATTTTCACTCATTTAACGGTTCAAAATAGGTTAATTTTTTAATTTTCTGGTCAATTAATGAATTTGTCCTCTCGACGCAATAGAAAATAAAAGGTTTGGGACCTCAACTGCAAGAAAGAAAAGTTTGGATAAGCCCGCAATATTTAGGACGATTTGAGACCTCGGCTACAACTCTCCCTTGTTTTATTGACCAATTATTTTGTAAGTTGGTCAAATTTTATTTTTAATCATATATTTTATAATATTCACTAACTTATAAGCTCAAAGAACTTTATTAAATAGTGATTAAATGAAACCATTTTCATCGTATAAGAAAATTAGGCCCTGTTTGTTAGGAAGGATTTTCTATGGAAGTTGAAAATTATTTTCCATTTTCCACCTTTTAAGCTGTTTGATAGGAAAAATTTTCTAGACAATTTGTTTTTCAACTTATACCCATTTTCCACATTTTCCTTGAATTAGTTTTCCCCAGGTTTGGTGATTTTTGGTTTTTTAGACAAATTATTATTATTATTATTATTATTATTATTATTTTGCAATTGAAATAAATTTTATTCCCAATTGATAATTTCTAATAAAACAAATTTTACGCAATTCAATTCCCAAAAATTCATTTTCTTTCTACCCAAATTTCATTCTTACAATCAAATGGAGCCTTAGTATAAGATAAAAAAGTTAAATTCAGAGTCCCATCCACATCTATTCATGAAAAAATGTACTTGTACTCTGTAACAAACTTTTGATGAATTCAAGTTTGTTGGCAAGGTTTTTCAAATGAAAAATACATATTTTTTTGGAGGATAAGTAATTAAAATGTAAGAAAAAAATTATAATTTCATAAAATATTTAATTAAAGCATGTGTTTGGGCTTCATTAAAAAATATTTTTGGAGAAAAATGCATTTTAGAACAGTGAATTTTGAAGAATATATAACTAAAAAAAGAGAAAAAAAATGTGTGTTTACATGTAATAGTATTTTTTTGAAAAATGTGATTAGAATTGAGAAAGAGAAAAATTTATTTTAAATAAAATGGAGCCAAATAGAGATTAGAGAGTGTTTGGTGGGGATTAAAATTAGATTTTTAGTAGATGGTGATAGAAATTTTTGAAATGTGTGGTTGAAAAGTTGTGGGACGCATGAAAGATTTGGTTTATATTGATTGTTTGATTTTGACTTAGATTAAAATCATATTTTAATTCGGATCAAACATGGACTAAAAATTTCTTTAAGAAAAATAATTTTAAAAAAATCTCAACCATAATCTCGGAATATAATGTACATATTTCTTCACATTGTTAGGGAGCCCACATAGAGGGTGATGTGCATGTCATCGTCTCATTCCACAAACATATCCTCCATAGCGGTGGGATCCACGTAAGCACATAATGGAGAAATTGTTTTGAATGTGACAAATCTTTGAAAATTATTCAACGGACGCGGCGTTCCGCAGCATCCTCATGTGGGTCCCATAATTTCTTTCTTTTTATCAAAGAATAAAGGTTGTGGGTTTTCCTTTTACAAAAATATTTCTAAATGCTCTGTTTGGTGTTGATTTCATTTCTAGAGTAGGGTGAAAAAAATGACAATATTTTTTGTTTTGAGAAAAAGAAAAAAAAAAACAGCATTTAAATACAATCGAGAAACTTGAAAATATAGCCCCTGTTAGGGCTTCATTATTTTCAAAATATATATTTTTAAAATTCATTTTCAACCACAAGTTCTTCCATAAAATAACATTACATATAAATCTTAAAAAAATTCTTATCTTTCAACCACACTTTTTTCACAAATCATTATTTAAAAATACATTTTCTCCCAAAATTACATTAAAATTGAACACAAACAAGGGCACAATTTTATGTGACATTTGCAATTGCGGTTCCAACCCTTTCCAAAAATGTGTACTGCGATCTCAAACATTTAAATTGTAGCACTTAAAATCTAAAACCTTTCAATAAATATGCGTCCAAATAAAATGCTGACAATTTCTTTCGAATGATCGTTAGTTGACCAAGAGTCAAGAATTTGACAAATTGTAAAAGGGCAAAAGAGTCTCTTGAAATTTGTTCACTTAAAATAATTAAAATGAGAAAATAATTAATAATTAATAAACAAAAAAATTACAAAAAAAAAAAGAGCAAGAAAATGTCGATCACCATCCATCCATCTCCACTCCCCGCCGCCGCCACCACCTCCATCCATACCGCGACACTATCCACTCTCCCATTTGCCACAACTAGATCTTATTCCGAACTAAACCAAATTCAAGCCAAAATTTTGAAATGCTTTCTTGACGAAACTAGAGGTCCAAAAGTCAGGTTTTGCTTGGAGACTAGAACTAACGGGGTATCTGGTTTCCTCTACAATGAAATCAAGGTTACAAAAGTAGCTACCACCACCTCCATCTCTAACAACCATTCCCATCTCCAAAAATCACTATTACCACCTCATTCTCCAACAACAAATGCCGCAATTTCCATCTTCAAAGTGTCAACCGTTCTCCCTACCCCAAATTTTCATAACCATTACCATTAAAATCAATTTGACATAGCAAGTTCTTTCAATGTTCTCTCAATTGGGAAAATCCTCAAAAGCACCACTTTTACTTCAGTAAATCCTCTGAATTCTTCCTTAGACTGGCTTGGTCGGAGTTAATGATGGGATCTTATTAGAGATGGAGTCGTTGAATTCATCTTTTCCAAAGCTTCGCTCAATTGTTGAATGTCTCCACTGTTTGCCACTATTCCTATTGGGCCTCAATCGTTATGACGTTGACCACTATTCCTATTGGTTCTCCACCATTCATCAATGTTCCTTTTGATTTTACCTTTTTGCTCTATATGATGTGTAGCAATTTAGTTGTTCAAAATTGTTGATGTTTGGAGTTGCGGTTTACATGAGCCAAATATATGGATGAACTGTGAAAAACTTGTAAATACACAAACTGGGAAAATGAATTTTCCCATGCAATCACACAGACTATTTTACCTTGTGATTGAGTGGGACACCTTTGCATTTACAGAGACCAAAATGGCTTTTGCCATGCGATTGCATGATTCTAAAAACTAGCTGTTATGGCTTAATTTTTGGTTTGATTTTTGGTGCCTTTCAGTGAATGGATTCCAACTTTTCATTTATTGTTGGAACCATTTCGTGGTGTATCAGTTGAATACTATAAATATGAGTTAGTATTTTATTTCAAATCATCAATTAATATCAAGAAATCCATACTTTGTTTTTCCAAATTCATCAAACCATATTCAAACTTCTTAAAGTATCCATTGAGTTCACTTTGAAGAAACACTTGTGCTTTGGTGTTCTTCATAACTAGGTTTGATATAAGCTTACGAACTAATATAACCTCACGAACTATTTGCCATTTGAATCCTTAAAAGCATTGGAGATGAGGGAAATATCGTTCGAAAACACGTTAACTATGTTTTCAAGTGTTGCAAATTGCTTCATTTTTTATGTTTCCATCTTTATCTCATTTTCTTTTGTTGCTATTATATCCAACAATCTCAAATGATATTCCTACTGCGATGGAGATGGAAACTGCACTTGAACCATCAGGTTGATGAACCAAGACTTGGTTCATTTGGATAGGTTTCGATGGAACAAACTTCACCTGGTGGCAAGACAAACTCAAATTCATTCTAATAGCGTCAATGATCTTCTATGTGCTTGATCCGAGTTTGCAACCAATTTCTAAAGCAACTGATGAAGATTCTGAAAAGATAAGAGGAACTGATTTGTTGTGGTCACATTCTTAATGCTATTTCCTATCATTTTTACGATCTCTACTCCAACACCACTTCGGCAATGGAAATTTGGGGATCACTTGAAAACAAATACAAAGCTAATGAGGAAGGTACCGAGAAGTTTTTAATTTCTAAGTACTTTGATTTTATAATGCTCGATAATATACCTCTTTTACCTCAAGTACATGAACTTCAAGTTATTGTAAATAAGTTGAAGGCTGTGAAATTGCCTCCAACTTGGAAAGGTTATAGGAATAAAATTATTCATAACTCTGAGAATTTCTCTCTTGAACACGTTGAAAAGCATATTCGAATCGAGGAAGAATCAAGAGCATGAGATAAGAATGAAAGTTCTTATGATGGCTCCTCGAAAGCCAATACCGTGACAATGTTCATAACTCCAACAAATACAAAAAGAAAGGGAAGCCTCTTGATCCTAAAAAGGATCAGGGAAAGTTCAAAAATAAGTCCAAAGGACCTTTTGTAGAAAATCTGGACACTATGCAAGAGATTGTCTACATAAAAAACAACCAAAGAATAAGGGAAATGTGAACGCCGTTGAAGAAATTATCGCTACAATCAAATGCAAAGTTCCGGGTTGGTGGTATGACACGTGCTACAATTCATGTTTGTTATGATTAGTCACTTTTCAAAACTTATCATGACATTATTGATAGACAAGAAATTCGAATGGAAAATGAAGGGCAATCTAAAATGATTGGCAAAGGGAACATTGATATCATCTTCATGTCAGGAAATAAGATTACTTTGACCAATGTTATTCATGTACTGAAATGAATTGAAGCTTAGCAAGTTTGTTTCTTTTGGGAAAACCAGGAATAAAACCTATATTTGTGTCGAAAAAAACTTGTATTAACTCGAAACGGGTATTTTGTTGGTAAAGACTATTCAAGTAAATGAATGGTCAAACTATGTACTATTGAAGATGATTCTTATAAAAATAATTCTTCTGCTTATATGATTAATTCGTTTAATTTATGACATGGTAGATTAGCATACATATGTATTAGTACTACGAAAAGATTTATCAAATGTGATTTAATATCATGTGAAATTGATAACTTAGAAAAATCTGAAACTTGCATTAAATCTAAGATGATTAAAAAGCCATTTAATAGTGTAGAAAGATCATCATATCTACTTGAACTTGCACATTTAGATATTAGTGAATTGAATGACATGCTAACAAGAGGAGGTAATAGATACTTTATTACATTGATAAATGATTGCTCTAGGTATACTTAAGTGTACTTGCTTAAACATAAAGATGAAGCATTTAATACATTTAAGCTATATAAAGCAGAAGTTTCAATTATGATGAAAAATAAAGGCTCTTAGAAGTGATAGAGATAGAGAATACTTCTCAATTGAATTCAATATATTTTGTGAACAAAATGGCATCATAAAACAATGTTATGCACCACATACACTTGAACAAAATTGTTTAGCAGAAAGAAAGAAAAGATTAATGCCATGTTGTTAAATGCTGAATTACCATTTAATTTATGGGGTGAATCCTTATTTAGTGCATGTCATATAGTAAATAGGATTCTTTTAAAAGAGAATAAGATTTCTCCATATGAATTATGGAAGGGAAGGAAACCAAATATGAGTAATTTCAGAGTGTGGCTATTTCTTACTTATTGCAAGAATATTGGTCCTAATAGAATCAAATTAGGTCTTAGAGGTATTAAATGTACCTTTGTAGGATATGCCTCAAATAGTAAGTCTATTGGTTATTAAACTTAGAATCCAATGTTAAAATAGAATCAAGGGACGTGGAGTTCTTTGAGAATGTTTTGGCAACAAGAAATTCTCAAAATTGAACACAGGTAGACATTCCTGCTTCTAGAGAATCACAAGTAGAAAAATCTACAAGAGATGCAGAACTATCAAGTGAAACTCTAAGAAACAAAAGAGTTAGAAAAGAAAAGGGTTTAGAATCAGGTGCAATAGACTTCCAACTTCATTTTATCTATTTAGCCGAGAAAGATATGAAGGACATTGTAAGAACAATTCATCTTGTTCCTCAAGTTGAAAGTGATCCTAAAACTTATAAAGAATCTATGTCTTCTAGAGATTGCATATTCTTAAAAGTTGCAATAAATGATGAAATTGATTCTATTATATCTAACAACACTTGAAAATTTGTCGATTTACCGAAAGGATCTAAATCCATTGGTTGCAAATGGATGTTTAGAAGGAAATATAATTATGATGGTACACTCAATACCTATAAAGTTAGATTAATAGCTAAGAGATATCGACAAAGAAAGAAATCGACTATTTTGATACATACGCACTTGTAGCTAGGATAACCTCAATAAGAATTTTATTTACATCAACATCAATGTTTGATTTACATGTTCATCAAATGGATGTCAAAACGACATTCTTAAATGGGAATCTCGAGGAGGAGATCTATATGAAACAACTGGAAGGGTTAATTCTACTGAGAAATGAACATAAAGTATGTAAATTAGTTAAGTTTTTATAGGGATTAAACCAAGCACCTAAAATTCGCATGAGAAATTTGACTCTAAAATCATGTCAAATGGATTTATTCATAATTCAGTAGACAAATATTTATATACTAAAGTGTGTGACAACATTATTATATTTGTATGTCTTTATGTGAATGATATGTTAATAATTTGTAATGACACGGAAGAGATTAAAGAATAGTGGAGGTTATTCATTGAGCTAATTACATTGTGTTGAGAATGTGATAATAAGTTCAAAAATTTGAACAAGCAAATTTCCCGTTGGATCCATAGTATCAAATTAGTAAAGAACGATGGAAAAACAATAACTCAAATTGAATATGCAAGTACAATTGAAAATCTTATGTATGCCGTACAATACACTAGATCGGATGTTGCATTTGCTATGGGCAAACTAAGTAGGTTTATTAGTAATCTAAGTTCGAAATATTGGAGGGCCAGAGGGAATGTTCTTGGCTACTTGAAGAAAACCAAGAACCTTGGACTATAATATACAAATTTTCAACTACCTTTGAAGGATATATCGACGCTAGTTAGATATCATGTGCGGGAGAAAACAAGTCTACTTCAAGTTGGTATTTATTCTTGAAGGGGGTGCAGTTTCTTGAAAATCTAAGAAACAATCACGCGTTATACACTTAACAATAGAGTCCAAGTTTGTAGCATTGGCTGAAACATGGAAAGTGGCTGAGTGACTAAGAGATCTTCTTTATGAAATCTTTTAGCTGCAAATGATATTTCTTCGATACCTATCTTGTGTGATGGTGAAGCCACCTAAGCACGAGTATATAGCGAAGTATATAATGAAAAGTTTAGACATACGAGTTTGAGACATGAATAAGTTAAGTCTAGTGAGAACTTAGCTGGTCCTTTGATTAAATCGCTTAAAAGAAAAATAGTAAGATCAACATCGAGAAGGATGTGGTTAAAACTCCTTGATTAAAAGTCCACCAATGATAGCAATCCTACTGAAATATACTAAATAAGTATATCAAGGTTCAAAGGGTAATAATAAGTCATTCAATAAATAAATAAGTTTCAACACTATTAAACATATTATAAAATCCCATATTGATAAATAGTGCTGGTTGTTATAGATGGAGTTAGGAGTTTAAAAAACTTGTAATGAAGTGAAGTATGTGGTACAAGTATCTCTAGTAGTCACAAAGATATTGGAAGAACTTCACTTATATGAACTTCGAGGTGGTGCCACCTCAATAAAGAGTTAAGAGTTTTCTCTGTTTAAAGTTCAATGAATAAGATACGTACAATGCCATAATAGCACTAAGCGCGTTTGAGGAAATTATGAAGGAATAACACTTGTGTGTGTACGTAATTTCACAAGAGAATAACTGGTTCAAAGCTTTTATGCTACTTGGAATTTCGATAATACTTTTTGAGATTTATGTTACAATTTGATTCAAATCGAAAGATATTTAATCCATATGCATAAGTGTTGATATTTTGAATATGAGATCTATATAGTTTTGAACAAGTGGGGGATTGTTGTAATTTAGTTCAAAATTGTTGATGTTTGGAGTTGGGCTTTAAATGGGCAAAATTCATGGATGAACTATGGAAGACCTATGAATCCACAAATTGAGAAAATGAATTTTCCCATGCAGTAGCATGGGATACCTTTGCATTTACCGAGACCAAAATGGCTATAGCCATGCGATCACATGGTTCTGAAAACATGTTTTTATGGTTGATTTTTGATGCCTTTTGGTAGATGGATTCCAACTTTCCTGAATTGTTGGAACCATTTGTGGTGTATTAGTTGAATACTATAAATATAAATTAGTATTCCATTTCAAATCATCAATTAACATCAAGAAATCCATGCTTTGTTATGCCAAATTCATCAAATCATATTCAAACTTCTTAAAGTTTTCTTTGAGTTCACTTTGAAGAAGCACTCGTGATTTGGTGTTTTCATAATTAGACTTGATATAATCCTACAAACTATCTGTCATTTGAATACTTTAAAGCATTTGGAGGGGAGACAAATATTGTTGGAGAACAACGTTAACTACGTGTTCAAGTCTTGCAAATTATCCAATTTATTGTGTTTTCATCTTCATCTCTTTTTCTCTCCATTGTTTTTATTATATCCAACAGGATGTGTTATATATATTGTTCAAAACAAAAGACGAAAGAGGAAAAGGAGTGATCAGTGAAAAGGAAAAGAAAACGGGAAGAAGGCCAATTCCATGGGCCATGCGATCACATGGCACTATGGCCAGGCAGTCGCATAGCCATGATCAGGGACCAAAGTCACTGATCTCGGTAACTCCATGTGACCGCATCGAGTTGTTCCTTGCGGTCGCATGGAACGTTTTTATTACCGTTGGGGCAATTTTTCCTTTTCAGTTTTGGCGGCTTTTCACTTCCTTTTTGGTACCACTTCGTATTGCAATATTTGATGGCTATAAATAAGTGATTGTTGATCATTGAAAGTAGTTGAAAAACATATAGAATCACTAAGCCAATTGAGATCAAACATTCATTCCATAAACAAGAGAATCAGTTTTCTTCATCCATATTCATATTTTCCTTTGTGTTCTTGAAGGTTTGGAGAATCACCTAAGTGCTAAGTGTTGAATTCTCTTCAAGGCTTGATCAATCTTTTGAACCATTTGCCGCGAGACCCTTTAAGCACCATATTATATAGGAGAGGGGACAAATATCGTTTGAGGACAACGATCTTCGTGTTTGAGTCTTTCATTTCATTTCATTGGAGTTATTTGCATCAATCTCATTGTGTTGAAGATCAAAGACTACTAAAGAAGAGATTACAATATGCAAGATAAGTTTATGATCTTATTTTAATTATTTCATTGTTTGGTCTTGATTTCATTCATCATGTTGTTGTTTTAATCTTGATTTCTTCTCCATTCATCTCTTAGGGAAAATATTCCCAACAGGATGGGTATGGTAGAGGTGGATGGGCGAAAGGGATTGAAGGCACGAAGATGAAAGTGCTAGCATTGATGGTTGGCGATGTAGGTCGTAGTGGTGGGTTTTGGAAATCGGTTGGAGCGAATTCAATGGTGGNTTTCAAAAAAAATTTCGAGGGCGCTACCCCCGAACCCCCGTGTGCCCCCACCCCTTCAACTCCAGGACCTCCTTAGTTCATCAGGCTGGCTCCGCCTCTGGTTCTGAAAACATGCTTTTATGGTTGATTTTTGATGCCTTTTGGTCAATGGATTCCAACTTTCCTGAATTGTTGGAACCATTTGTGGTGTATTAGTTGAATACTATAAATATGAGTTAGTATTCTTTTTCAAATCATCAATTAACATCAAGAAATCCATGCTTTGTTATGCCAAATTCATCAAATCATATTCAAACTTCTCAAAGTTTTCCTTGAGTTCACTTTGAAGAAATACTCATGATTTGGTGTTTTCATAATTAGACTTGATATAATCCTNTGATTTGGTGTTTTCATAATTAGACTTGATATAATCCTACAAACTATCTGTCATTTGAATACTTTAAAGCATTTGGAGGGGAGACAAATATTGTTGGAGAACAACGTTAACTACGTGTTCAAGTCTTGCAAATTATCCAATTTCTTGTGTTTTCATCTTCATCTCTTTCTCTCCATTGTTTTTATTATATCCAACAGGATGTGTTATATATATTGTTCAAAACAAAAGAGGAAAGAGGAAAAGGAGTGATCAGTGAAAAGGAAAAGAAAACGGGAAGAAGGCCAATTCCATGGGCAATGCGATCGCATGGCACTATGGCCAGGCAGTCGGATAGCCATGATCAGGGACAAAAGTCCCTGATCTCGGTAACTCCATGCGACCGCATGGAGTTGTTCCTTGCAGTAGTATGGAACGTTTTTATTACCGTTGGGGCAGTTTTTCCTTTTCAGTTTTGGCGGCTTTTCACTTCCTATTTGGCACCACTTCGTAGTGCAATGTTTGATGGCTATAAATAAGTGATTGTTGATCATTGAAAGTAGTTGAAAAACATATAGAATCACTAAGCCAATTGAGATCAAACATTCATTCCATAAACAAGAAAATCAGTTTCTTCATCCATATTCATATTTCCCTTTGTGTTCTTGAAGTTTGGGAGAATCCCATAAGTGCTAAGTGTTGAATTCTCTTCAAGGCTTGATCAATCCTTCGAACCATTTGCCGCGAGACCCTTTAAGCACCATATTATATAGGAGAGGGGACAAATATCGTTAGAGGACAACGATCTTCGTGTTTGAGTCTTTCATTTCATTTCATTGGAGTTATTTGCATCAATCTCATTGTGTTGAAGATCAAAGACTACTGAAGAAGTGTTTACTATATGCGAGATAAGTTTATGATCTTATTTTAATTATTTCATTGTTTGGTCTTGATTTCATTCATCATGTTGTTGTTTTAATCTTGATTTCTTCTCCATTCCTCTCTTAGGGAAAATATTCCCAACAGGATGGGTATGGTAGAGGTGGATGGGCGAAAGGGATTGAAGGCACGAAGATGAAAGTGCTAGCATTGATGGTTGGCGATGTAGTAGGTCGTAGTGGTGGGTTTTGGAAATCGGTTGGAGCGAATTCAATGGCGGTGTTCACATTTATGGTTGGGTTTAGGAAAGTGGGGTTGTAGTGGGAGAAGAAGATGAAGAAATATCTATTTTTTTTATTTTTTCTTTTCTTTTGTTTTTTTTAATTATTTAAATATTTCATTTTCATTGTTTTAGGTGGAAAATATGGAGTTATTATTTTTTTTTTCCATTTTTAACATTATTGTTTTCGTTGCATTTATTTTAGTTTTACATCTATTTTTTGTTAATTAGTCGCAAAATTTCATCACACTAGCAAATTGACAAATATATTCCCTGTTTGATGAGAATTAAAATCAGATTTTAGTATATTTTGATAAAAGATGATGAAATATGTGGTTAAAAAGTTGTGGAATCTATAAAATATATGGTTACGATTAATTGTTGATTTTTTCTTAAATTAAAATTTGAATTTGAATTTCTACCAAATACGTGCTTAAACAGAAAACAATGAGTCATTAAATCAAATCTACAAAGTAATTACAGTTAACAAAGTTTAATATAATTTAAATAAATTGTGTATTACAACCAAATTTATGATGCAAGAATTTGCTACTAAAGACATAAAAGAAAGTATAGCAAGCTAATTAAAACTAGAACTGAACTGACAAAAATTATCAAAATCTTAGACATAAAATTATTTAATTTTGGACTAAATAATTTATAAAAATATGATCGTCACTCAAGAAAGTTAAATACATGGGATGTGACTAAATGTTATATTTATATGTTTGTTGAAAATTAAATGGGCCACTTACTGGGCCTGAAGTGTGATTGAATTGGAAATGAGAAAAAGATTCATTGGCATTTTTGCCCATGCGTACACATGGTTCGTGTTGGCTGAAACAGAAATGAAATTGCTTCTACCATGAGTACGTCTGGGTTGAAAACTAGCCGTTGAGAACTGGTTTTCTAGTTTTTTTGACGGTTTTCATGAAAAATCTCAACTTTTCATGAATCATTGGAACCTTTTCGTGGTGTATTTATTGAAAACTATATATAGTATTTAGCCTTCATTCCTAAACACAATTTAGTACAAGTTATCATAATTCATTTCATATTTTGAAAGAGATTTCTTAATTCTTATATACATATTCAAACCCCTATTTTATGTTCTTGTTCCTTAAAAAGAGTTTTTCAGTTCATTTCTTTGTCTTGAAGAATTGTCATATCCTTTAAAATATTTTTCGGAAATCCTAAAACCAATTCGTGAGGAGGCAAATATCATTTTGATGTTCTTCATTTTTGTTTTTATTCCCTTCCCCTTCTTCAATATTTTTCAACAATATAAAAAATGATACTTTATTGTGATTGAGGCGGAAATTACTTTGGCAACCATCAAATTGATGAACCAAGACTCGATTCGTTTGTATAGGTTCTATGGATCCAATTTCACCCGGTGGCAAGACAAACGCAAGTTCCTTTTATTGGCGTTAAATATTTTCTATGTGCTTAATCCAAGTTTGGAACCAATTTCTAAAGAAACTGATAAAAATTCTGAAAAAGTAAGCAGAGAGAAAGAAAAAGATAGGAGGACAAATTGATTTGTTGTGGTCACATTCTTAATACCATTTCCGATTGTTTGTATGATCTCTACACCAACACCACCTCGGGAAAAAAAATTGGGAAGCTCTTGAAAACAAAGACGAAGTCGAGGAGGAAGGTACTAAGAAATTTTTGATTTTCAAGTACTTTGATTTTAAGATGTTAGATAACATTCTTTTGTTGCTTCAAGTACATGAATTTCAAGGGATCATCAATAAATTGAAGGTGGAGAAAATCGAAATTCCCAAATCATTTCAACTAGGAACAATTATTGCTAAATTACCTCCAACTTGAAAAGGTTACACGAAGTTTTTTTTTTTTTGGAACATACAAAAAAACGTCTTCACATACAGGAAAAATCAAGGGCACGAGATAAGAATGAAAGTTCTCATGATGGCTCCCCGAAATCCAATGCCGTGGACAATGTTGATTACTCCAACAAATACAAAAAGAAAGGGAAGCCTCTTGGTCCTAAAAATGATCAAATGAAGTTCAAGAACAAGTCCAAATGATTTTGCTATGTTTGTGAAAAATCGGAACAGTATGCAAGAGATTGCATACATAAAACAACCAAAAAGGGAAATGTGAACTCTGTTGAAGAGATTATTGCTATGGTGAACGAAATCGATGCAATCTAAAGCAAAGTTCTAGGTTGGTGATATGATACATGTGCTACAATCCATGTTTGTTATGGTACGTCACTTTTCAAAACATATCATGACATAGTTCATGGACAAGAGATTCAAATGGGAAATCAAGAAATTTTCAAAATAGAACTCAGGTAGACATTCTTACTTCTAGAGAATCGTGAGTAGAAACATATATGAGAGATGTGGAACTATCAAGTGATCATCAAAGAAGCAAGAGAGTTAGAAAAGGAATGTTTTTAGGATCGAAGGAATGGACTCCCAACTTATTTCTTTCTACTTAGTTCACGGAGATTGAAATGATATTGTAAGAACAATTCCTTTTGTTATTCATGTTGAAAGTGATCTTAAAACTTACAAAGAAGTTATGCTTTCTAAAGATTGCAAATTTTGGAAAGATGCAATAAACGATGAAATGAATTCTATTATATCTAACTACACTTGAAAAATTATTGATTTAACAAAATGATCTAAATCCATTGGTTGCAAAGGGTTTTTAGAAGGAAATATAATTTTGATAGTATACTCAATACTTATAAAGCTAGATTAGTAGTAAAGGAATATAGGCAAAAGGAAGGAATTTACTATTTTGACACATATGCACCTGTAGCAAGGATAATCTCGATAGGGATTTTTTTTGCATTAGCAATATTTGATTTACATGTTCATCAATTGGATATCAAAACGACATTCCTAAATGGAGATTTCGAGAATGAAGTCTACATGAAACAACCTGTAAGGTTAGTTTCACCGGGAAATGAACGTAAAATATGCAAATTAGTTAAGTCCTTATATGGATTAAAACAAGCACGTAAAAAATGGCATTAGAAATTTGATTCTACAATTATGTTAAATGGTTTTATTCATAATTTAGTAGATACATGTTTGTATACTAAAGTATGTGATAGCATTATTACATTTGTATGTCTTTATATGGATGATGTGTTAAACATTAGCCATGACAATAAAGGGATTAAAGAAATGATGAGTTTTTTATTCTCCACGTTCAAAATGAAGGATCTTGAACAAGTGGATTCTATCCTTGGCATTAAATTTAAGAAGCGTAGTGGGGATTATTCATTAAGTTAATCTCATTATGTTGTGAATTTGATAAATACGTTCAAACATTTGAATATTAAAGAGCCCATTAGATCTAAGTATCAAGTTAGTAAAGAACAATAGAAGAGCAATAGCTCAAATTGAATATACAAGTGCAATTGAAAGTCTTTTGCATGAGGCATAGTGTACAAGACCAAATGTTGCATTTCCTGCGATTAAACTAAGTAGGCTGACTAATAATTCAAATTCTGAATATTGGAAGGCCATATCAAGGGTTCTTGGTTACTTGAAGGAAACCAAAAACCATGGACTACAATACACATATTTCCTAACTATTCTAGAAGAATATACCGAGGCTACTTTTCTTAGAGCACTAAAGTAGTATTCTCACGCAACTCCTTAGTTACCTTTTATGCAAACTACTCCCATGGAAGTTGGAAACTTTATACACAAGTGATGAACTGCTTTCATTTATTTCGAATCGGGCCTTTCCAATCATTAAGAAGTTCATGTATCATGGGAACATTGCGGTACTAGACTATCTCCGATGAAACCGGGTAGATGATCTGACATAGAGGTCCATCGACGATCAATCTGAATTTGGTCATATGCACTTTCACACAAAAATATTTACTGAGCTTCCATTATCCACAAGCATATGATTAAGACCATTACAAGATATTATTGTTTGTACAACCAAAGCATCGTAGTTGGGGTAGATTACTTCATCATCATCATCATCAATAAATTCAGATGAAGGGGATCTAAATTTGGAATTACCTTGAACCTAGCAATTTTTGAATGCTGGTTTATTGGAGACTCGCGTATAGCTCTTCAAGTTTATTGTCTCCCCGCCTATGTGGAGTCTACCAATGATACTATGGTAGGAGCTTCCCCAAGACTACATCTAGCAAAGGCGCCTGGAAAACTTGTTTCAATTGTGGTCATTATCTAATTGATTTGTTGCAAGCTTACTATACAACCTCTTCTCTGAGCCACTTATGTTAAATAAAATGCTTGGCATTTCATCGTTGGATTCACCTTCCTCATCTTTGTTAGGGTCATGTTAATGATACATGGGATCCCCCCATCCCCCAAATTTTTTCATTTTTTGTTTGAGAATATTATCAGGACTGGGGTCTCTGATTTTTCTTGAGAGGGGTAAACTCTCATTGTCATTGTCCAATTTGTAAGACCTCTCGGATTGTCTTCGTACTCTTCATGATGGGTGAGTAGAATAGGAAGCCTCAAGCAAACCTTCCACCTTCCATCCATTAGAGGGAAGATCATGAAGATATCTCCCTCCATATGAGTTCACATCTCCTCCCAACTTATCAAACACACTCGATGATCTCATAATTCGGTGTCCATGTACTTGCTCGTGGGGCGGATTGTTTAATTTCTTCGAATTTCAAGTTGACATCCAACCAACCCAGGATTTGTAGGATTCAGTTGATGTATTTTTATTGGATATGAATATTATTTATGAAAGAAAAAATATAGAAAGCAACTGAGGTTTAAAGTGTATTTTGTAGGGCATTTGTTCAAACAAAATCCATAAGCGTACGGGATCGTTGACAAGTAATAAATTTAGTGAGTTAAAAGTATTGTCCAACGAGAAATAATTGTATTTATAGTTTACTAATTATAATCAAATTCGATTTAATGTAAAGGTTTTTTTTATTATTCAAATTTAAACTATGAGAACAATAAAAAAATGATTTTTATCCAAAGATGAGATGAATGTATTAGATTTTAGAATCCACCTACTGATGTCTAGTTCCAATTCTCGACTTAAATAAGTTAGCTTGATTAATGTGTTCATGACAATCCATAATTCATTAATATCTAATATTCTCTTCCAAGATATACTAAATTTATTCTTAACACGACTCGATCTTATTTCTAGTCTAAATTCATATACAAATCGGGCATTTAATCACAGGATTATCTTATATAATTGCACATGTCATAAACATTATTCCTAATATCTATTGCTCGTGTGTTAAATACACAATGTTGTACTTATTATGAGTCTTCTAACAATACAAGTAAGCAACTAGTTAACTAAATGGTGGCCAAACATTCAAACAACACAACATTCATGCATATTTAATAAAAAACACAAGAATTAACTAAAAAATAACAAGTCTTGAATTTAAAATTATAAAGCAACGCTTTCATCATCTTGCCAATACATAAAATATTTAGCATAACATTACCATATGAAAATTACATAAAAGAAAGATAAATGACATCACCCAAGACTAAGAAACTTGATAAGAATGTGAAAACTTCAATTCCTCGTTTGAAACTCGATCCCAAAAGATGTGATTCCGCTCCTTGAATGTAATAATCTCTATTTTCTTGCTCTTCTATGATGAAAATTAGGTTCGAACCTTCTTGATGGCCTTGGAATATGTAGAATGCAAAAAGATTACATTCCAAAAGATATTGAATTAAGAGAAAGGAAATAATATTTTTTTCCCGTTTTGCCATGGGGGGCATTTCTAGGCTTGTCTCGAGCAGCCTTTAGTATTTTTATCATAACTTTCTTTCTTGATATCTTATTGAAATATCATTTCTCAATTTGAATGTTTTCTATGCCAAACATGAGTCTTAATCGGAGATTGAAAATCCAGAGCACAACTTTTTTGGCTGGAAATTTATGTGCTATAGTACTTTGACTATATTTCTTTCCTTTGACTTCTTTCCTCACCTAATTGACCCCTAGCCTTTTCGAGTCTGGATCCTAAGGTCTGATACAATTTTTGAGTATTTGCACTTTAGTCTCCAAACTATAAATTTGCTTCACTTTAGCCATTTTTTGCACGTTTTCTCCAATTCCACCAATGTTATTGATGTTTACCTATAAATCAATAATTACATAGAATTAAGACATGTTTCATATAATTCATCAACAAATAGTCTAATTTAACAGCTCAAATAAGTGTATAAAATATACTTATCGAACACCCCCATATTTTAACCTTTGTTTGTCCTCAAACAAGCTATAGCTTAACTCAATCAAAACTTGGTTAGATGGCTTATAGTTAGTCTCATGATTGGATTTTTGCATCAATACTATGAATAGTGTCAAAATTACTTAATTGTAATTAATTTCTGTTTATTAAAAGCAAAACTTAACGTGTGTGTATGCATACTCATGTAAAACGTCACAAGTTCATGATTGGTTCAATTTTCGATCCTCAATAGTCAAATATTTACTTTATCCATTAATGAGATGCACAAACCCAAATTTACAACTTTTCACTCATTTTTCCCGATGTGCATTCTTAGGTTGAAGTTCAGTTGATCCTAATCCATACCCTCTCTAATTTGGATAAATTTCACTAGTTCAAGTTAACACTTCAACACGGAAGGATTCTCCTATAATTTTGACCACTTCGACCCTTGACTCAACTAAGTTACTTGTCTTTTATTAAAAGTCTAGTTCTTTCAACAAAGTGTCTGAGGTTTAATCAAAATATGTAGTGCGTCTTATATTTCATACACTTGTTTTTTTATTATGCTGTGCGTATTCTATTTCATGCACTAGTTTGATCACTTTTTGACTTTCTTTTTGGGATTTTTAGTAGGTGTCCTTATTGAAATTTTTAGGGTAATTTCGCAACATGACAGTTTTTTCCCTTTTTTCCTACTTGATTAGTGCAATATCCCTTATCAAATATTTAATTTTCAAAACCTATCCCTGTCTCAAGACTTTCGTCTAATCTTCGTTTTATTGGTCTTAGACAATCCCACAAGAATTTTCACGCATGAAATCCTTACTTATCTCAATGTTCCCCTATACTAGTTTAACCATCTTCAAACTATCCTAAAGATAGCTCAGGGATATATAATGATTGTGATTTTCCAGGATTACATCAACTATGTTTATTTTTCTCATAATAAGAACCAAATCATTAGCCCACAATGCAAAATATAAGTGTCGTGCGCAAAGAAGATCACGTCTCACAAAAAAAAGCATAAATCAACTCAACTTAGCATTTTTACCCCAATTCTTAGTCTAATACATATTTTCAATAAATACATCATTGCCGACAATGACATCCAACCCATACAAACACACAAAAACAATAAAAAGCTTAAAAGAAAATATTTTTGTGGTTTTTTTTGATTTTTTGATTTTTGTTTGGTATTTTTTTTTCTCATGAGAAAGTAATAAACACAAAACAACACACAAAATTTAAAAACTCAATATTTTTTTTACCCTCAAACTTAAAGTAAATATTGTCCTAATACTTAGCCCAAACATCTCAATAACCAACAATAAATTCAAGTGTCAATGGGGAAACGAAATATGGATGGTGACACTCGATTAAAAAAAAAAAGAAAGAAAAAGAAAAACTACCTATCATATATCTGGAAAGCTTAATAAATAAAATGGAAAGAAGATTGGGTTTCCTCCCAATAAACCCTTTGTTTATAGTCCTTAACTTGACTCTGTTGTTTTGGCTACAATCAATAATCCGTTAATATCAATATTATCTTCCAAGATATTTTAAATCTATATAACATGATAAGATCCTATTTCTATCCGAATCCATATGCAAAGCACACACTGAATCATAGGATTATCTCACACAATTGCACACTCCATAAACAATATTCTTAATATCTATTGCCCGTGTGTTAAATACACAATGTTCTACTTATTGTGAATATCTCAATATTACAAATAAGCAACTAATTATCTAAATAATGGCCAAACATTCAAACGACTTAAGATTCATGCATATTTAACCAAAAACACAAGCATTATCTAAAAAATAACGAGTCTTAAATTAAAAACTATAAATCAACGGCTTCATCATTCATTTGATACATAAAAGATTGCCTAACATTGCCATATGAAAATTACA
>OU503046.1:21185226-21205079 GCA_912172775.2 Fraxinus pennsylvanica
ATTGACGAGTTATACCTTTACATATAAAAATAAGGTTCGATAAATAACTCCATCTTCAACGTTCTTGATCTCTTTGAGCATCTCTTTGACTTGTATCTTGATTTGCAATTTTGTTATGTTCCAATTTGATTGTCGCATGCAAATCACTATTGTCTCGAATGATTTGTCTTTAATGATCATTTAAACTTCACTTGTACTTCATTTGAGTGTGAATAATAATCTTTATAACTTGGAAGGCTTAAACACTCAATTTAATTTGTTAGTAAACGAGATGGACTTATTTGTTATAATCAAAACATTAAGGTCATGATCAACCATAGGTCAACAATCACAATATTAATTCAACAATAAATGCGGAATTCCCTAAATATATGTTCCACATTTTTTAACTTTATTTATCAAAGCATCAAGTTATTGACTAATAATTTGATTTCACCTATCAACATCTTTAAAACTTTCAGTAATCGAAGCCCATTACTCACTAAGAATTAAGGTCTTACTTAAATAGTTAAGTGAAATTAAATTAATATGTTCAATTTAACAAATTAATTTTCACATGATCCAATCCAATACATTTCAAAATATACACTTAATCTTATTACCAAAGTTAAAGATGAATTTTAATAAAATGAGACAATCTTATAAAAATAAAGTATCCGTCTTTATTTACTGAAACTTAGATTAATAATATCAAATCAATACATGAACTAATGCAAGCTCAAATGAATTCAAATAAGTTATCGAAAAATAAATTAATTTTTTTACTTCAAAATGTCACAAGTACTAATGAATTTACACAATGAGCAAAACATATTCAACAACTCGTGATAAATGCAAAGTGTAATAATAAATAACATTTTTGTTTTTATAGTCTCGAGTGTCCTATAGGTTCCCTCATCAAATAAGTCATAAACATTTTATACCTTGTGTTTATTCACCCTTGGCCCTCTGTTTTATTAAAGGATTTTCTCTCCTCAAGATGATTACATGTCTCTTAAATGGGTTGACCAGTCTTTGGGGGTGATCTGGTGTAGGCTATCTATAGAACGGGCTACTTGAATTTTCTGGCGACCGGGCCACTAATTGGCTTTTCTATTTATTTTTTCATCTTTATTTTTGTTGAATATATTAGAATATGTTTATGTTTTAAATTACGTCTTTTAACAAAATCTGCCCTTTTTGGCATTCCTTCGGATTTCATTGTGGATTTTGTGATTGAAAACAAGATGGAAGTGAAGAAAGCAAAAGGGAGGCTATAATTCCAATCACCAAATGAGCAAATGTGATATAAAAGAGTGATTACAAGATCTTAAATAGTCTAACTGCAAAATGACTAAACTACCCTACCCTACCCTAACCAAACAAATAACACTACCATTCTACCCTTTAGCAATATGAAATAATATACAACATAAACTAATTATGCTAACACCCCATTCAAACTCACGATGCGGCAATAAGAAGCAGCGAGATTTTGTTAATAAAAAAATGGAAACATAGAACAAGATACGTTTTGGTAAAAAAAATCAGATAATTGTCTCGAAGAAGAACAGAAGGTAGAGTGATAGTGCCATGTTGAAGATCATGGAAGAATGAGATGAAAATAAATTCCCATGTGCTTCGTTCATTCATGGAACACGAAGTTGTGGGTGTTGGGCTATGGACACCACATATCTTCATATTGGTATGATATTGTCCACTTTGGGCTTAAGCCCTCATAGATTTGCTTTTGGACTTTACCCCAAAATGCCTCATACCAATGGGGATATGTGTACATCCTTATAAACCCATGATCATCCCCACTTCTAACCAATGTGGGACTTTAGTCATATATCCAACAATCCTCCCCTCGAACAAAGGACCACCGAGCCTCTCCTCAAACTATCATCCATTCGTCCACTCTCTAATAACTAAAATTCTCCACTCTAATGCGTTGGAGGCACACGCCTTACATGGAATACCACCATCTTGAGAGCTTGCTCTATCCAGATCAGCTCCTCTGCACTGTGTTGGGGTCAAGACACGTCCAAGTTGCACCAAGAATCGGGCTCAGTATTGATCAATCGACACCATAAAGAGAAAACCCAAACCACAAGCCAACGCAAACCGATTGCTCAAAGTTTCTGCACAAAAACAAGGACTAAGAATGGAGGTTATAATAGCTACAGAAAACAACCACCAAGGTTGAAGAAAGGTAAGAGAAAAATAGCACAGTAGATAGCACAAATCAAGAGGCAGAGATCACAAAGTAAAGCCAAGAAACTGCCGCTATTTCTTCTCAAGTAAAAGGCTAAATTATTTTCCTCAAAAAGCACAGTAATGGCCACGGTAAATATAGGGTAGAATTAGGTATGGGCTTTAGGTCACAAAGATTAGGGCCCAATAGGAAATCTGTTAGTGGGCTATCAAACCGAAAGAGCCATCCAGGTCTTGGGTTGGGCCATGAGGAGCACTAATTTAATTAGGTTGCTTCAAATGGCCCAAGTAATTATGTGATTTGTTTACCAAATTGTGTTGTCGATATACGTTCAGTCATTCGGCCGATGCTGACTGAAATACACAATACTTACATCATCACCCAAGGAAGTCGTTTGACAACAATTTGCCTAACAAACCTCCACCTTGGTGTCAAAGGACCTGCAAAGAAAGTTATTACGCATTAGTAATAATCCAGAAAAGGAGAACCAATAAAATTGGAAATCATTTACCTCTACCGATGTTTAGAAGATCTTTACAACTTCTAAACTTTACCAATGGCAGCACCTTAGTACCCCTATCTGAGGGATTATATTGTGTGTGTAATTTCTCAAGTCTTACAACTTCTTGTGACACAATATCTCTAATGAAATGTAATCTAATATCAATGTGTTTAGTGCGTTCGTGAAAAACATGATTCTTGCATAGATGTATAAAGGACTGACTATCATAATATACTTCCACATAATCATTTAGAATACACAGTTCATGTAAAAGGCCTCTAAGCCATAAAGCTTCTTTAATAGCTTCAATAGTAGTAACGTATTCAGATTCTGTCGTGGATAGTGCAACAATGTGTTGTAACTGTGATTTCCAACTAACACAAGAGTTAGACAAAATAAACACATAAGAAGAAGTGGATTTCCTGTTATCCCTATTCCCAGCATAGTCAGCATCAACAAATCCCTTCATTGTATAACCCTCGTTATTAATACCAAACTTTAGGCCTACATTACATGTACCCTTTAAATACCTCAACAACCATTTCAAGGCTTCCCAGTGCTCAGGATCAGGATTAGAATATATCTACTAAGTGTGCTAACAGCGAAAGCTAAATCACACCTAGTGCAAACCATCAAATGCATAACATAACCAATCACATTTGAATATGAAATTCTACTCATGTATTCTATTTCATTTTCATTACATGGAGCTTGATCTTTAGATAATACAAAATGATTAGCTAAAGGTAATGTAACAGACTTGCAATCATGCATGCCAAATTTCTTTAATATTTTTGAAACATATGAGGATTGATGTAAAAACAAGATCGAATTTGACGTATCTCTTTCAATTTCCATACCTATGATTCTTTTTAACCTTTCCAAGATCTTTCATTTCAAATTCACCATTCAAACTTGTTTTTATATCACTTATCCATTTAGGTGATGAACCAACTAAGAGCATATCATCCACATAAAGCAATAAAAACATGAACAATGCTAGTGGTACATCATATCCTACATAAGGGTGTCCATAATGGATACCCGACGCCTCTCCATTGAATGAAGTGTCGGCCCCACAGGCACTTCATCCGATGGAGAGGAGCCGGGTGTCCATTATGGACTCCCTTATGTAGGGTGTGATGTACCACTAGCACAACCCTAAAAACATATCGTCATTACTAGCATCATTATGTTGGAAGTAAAGATAATAATCAAACTTACTACGATGAAACCATATAGATAGCAAAAAGAATCAAATTTTTTATACCACTGTCTAAATGATTGTTTTAGGCCATATAACGATCTTTTCAAGAAACACACATAATCAAGTTTTAATTTGTCTTTAAAACATTTTGGTTGATTCATAAAGATTTGCTCATCAAATTCACCATGTAAAAAAGCAATTTTTACATCAAGTTATTCAAATTTTCAGTCAAAATGTACAATCAATGCAAGTATGACCCTAATAGTAGTGTACTTAACAACCGGTGAAAAAATTTCATTGCAATTAACCCCTCTCTTTCTGAGTGCATCCTTTGGCCACTAACCTAACCTTAAACCTTAAGGGTTAAGATGTACTATTACCCTCCTTAATATTAAATACCTACTTACAGTCAATAGTAGAGTTATTCTTAGGTTTAGGTACTAACTCCCAAGTTTGGTTCTTCTCTAAAGAACTCATCTCATCTTTCATTGCCTTAAACCACTTTTCAGATTGTTCACTCTTCATCGCCTCCTCAAAGGTCTTTGGTTCCCTATCAGTTAACTCCTCATAACTCGCATAAGCAAAAGTTAACTCAAATTCATAAACAAATCTCACAGGTACTCTAGTCTGTCTCCTCTATCTATCTCTAGCTAAGTTATAGTCTACTAGAGGATTCTTTTCTTCGGGGTATTCTTCTACTACTACTTTCTCTCTATTCTCGATATCAGGTTGTTGTTCCTAAGTCTCCATCTTCCTCTGTGTAATAGGGATGGGTGTGCTAGTTTTTCCTAACTCCATAGTTAGCTGACTACTTTCTTCACCTTGTATTTCCTCAATCACAGGTTCAGATTCAGCTTTCAAATATGGCATTTCACTCTCATTAAATGTAACATCTCCACTCACAATAATTTTAACTCCCTTCTGGCTCCTATCCCACAACTTATACCCCTTGACACCTTCGGGATAACCTAGAAAAATATATTTTCTAGCTCTAAGTTCAAGCTTTCCCTCACTCTGATGAGAAAATACAGTGCAGCCAAAAGTTCTAAGCATGGAATAATCACTTAGTTTACCAAACCATTTTTCATTAGGAGTATCACCATTCAATGTAGAAGATGGAGTCAAATTAATCAAATAACAGCTTTGCTCCAAAAAGACTTTGAGACTCCAGAACTTAACATCATACAACTCCAGAACTTAACATCATGCGATGCACTTTATCAAGTATGGTTCTATTCATCCTTTCCGCTATCCCATTTTGTTGGGGAGTGTAAGGAATCGTTTTATGTCTTCTTATTCCGTTTTCCTTGCACATATTATCAAATTCAGTGTTGCAAAACTCTAGGCCATTATTAGTTCTCAAAAACTTGATTTTCTTACCAATTTGGTTTTCAACTTGTCTTTTCCAATTATCAAAGTTACAAAAAGTGTTGGACTTATCCTTTAAAAGATAAACCCACACTTTCCTAGTGTAGTCATCAATAATAGACAAGAAATACTTATTCCCACTTGAGGTAGGAATACTAGATGGACCTCGTAGGTCCGAATGCACATATTCAAGCATGCCTTTAGTTTTATGAACACTTGTGGAGGAAGTAGTTTTATGATGTTTACCAAACACACAATGGTTATAGAAAGACAAATCAGACACACGGTCATTTCCAAAAGCACATTTTTCATTAAAAAGCTTAATCCCCTTAATACCCACATTTGCAAGTCTATTGTGCCATTTGTGTCTGTGATCAGACTTAGCGGAAGAGATAAGTCTCTCATCACTTCCCCAGTGGTTATGTAAATATCATTTTTCCTAATATCCTTAATAGAGACAAGCGCACCCTTAATCAATTTCAAAATCTCATTTCCAATTTTACCAGTGAAGTCAGATTTCTCAAGTCTTCCTACTAAAATTAAGTTTCTAGACAATTCAAGGATATATCTAATATCTTTTAAAGTATGCACAAAACCAGTATCAAACTTTAAAGTAATATCACCCATACCAACAACACTATAAGCTGAATTATCACATAACACAACATGCCCATCATTTGATTCATACAAATTTTCAAACCAATCTTTATGTGATGTTACATGAAAAGATGCACCAGAATCAAGAATCTACTCATGAAAATGAGAATTGGTAGTTAAGTTCAATTCAGCAGGAGAAACATCAGGACTTGTAATCATATAGAATTCACCATCAAAATTATCAGAAATAGAAGACAACACATTCACCTCGTCTCTGTCTCTACCATTTTGCTTGTTTTTCTCTTTATATCAATCCTTTATAAAATACCCCGTGTTCCCACAGCTATAGCATTTCGTTTTCTTAGTCCTAGATTTGGATCTAGGCCTACCCTTGCTCTTCCTTCTACGTTCATTACTACTAGGCTCGCCACTACTTTGATAACCATCATGACTGTTTTGCCTAAATTGAGTTCTACCTTTCATCATATGAATCTCATCGTTTTTCCCTCCATCTCCTTACTTCTAAGGGAGTCAATGACAATTTTGGGCGTCAATGTGTCTCTACCATACTTAATAGCATTTTTTACTTCACGATAAGTATCAGGTATAGCATTCAACAAAATAATAGCTTGTAAGTTTCAGACACCGACTCTCCACAGTTAACAATATCTTGAACAAGTTTGTCAAACATATCTAAATTGTCATCAAATCTTTTGAAGAATCCATTTTAAAACTGAAAAAATGCTCAAATAAGTAAAGCTTATTTGAAGTATATTTGAGCAAATACAGATCTTCCATTTTTTTCCAAAGTTCTTTAGTGGTTTAAGCAAACTCATCAGCCTCTTCTTTTTGTTCTTTTGAAAAATCAGCGAAAAAAATTTCATTAATGGCTTTTGAAACTTTTTGTTGAACTAAAATAACTCTCATTTTCTGTTGCCAAATAGAAAAATTACTTTTCCATTAAAAGTTCGCAAATCAAAATTGCGTGTTGTCATTTTCAAAACAAGAAATACAAAGTCAGAATTAAGTCACACAAAGCAGACATAGGTTCGCAAATATACATCATTTTAGATTCCCAGGGTTTCGTAAGATTCCCGATCTTAGATCAAGGGAATTTTCAAATTTGTAAGGTCTAGGTATTCTAACAACTTATCAATGCAACCAGAAAGATATCAACAAAACAGTTTCACTCACGATATATCACGAATGATAATATGCTGTAATTAATCAAAAAAGCAAAATTCAATAACGTGGCAGCAAAGAACAAATAGTTCCTAATTTCTAGCACAAGCAATGGTTACCCCACACGGTAACCTCAATCATATTGTCATCACATACGATGACGCGCTAGTGTTGAAATTTAAAAGGATCAACCAATTTACCAGAGCAGACCTTTCTGAGTCCGAAATTTACGCGAGATGCGAATTTACTGCTTTAGGCCACAATATATGGCCTAAAGTAATTCAGTTAATGTTTTTGTAGTTGTAGCCCCGAATCTGTCTTACTCACAAAAGGGCAGAATCGTCCAAAACTTTTCTGCAAATCCTGAAATAGTAAAATAGCAATATTAGTACATTCAGAAATTAAAACAAATGAAATACCTGAAAAAATCTGGCCGGAAACTGCCTCCACACGTCGCCCACGAGCCGTCGCCTGAAGCCCACGCGCCGCTGCCCGAGCCCACGCGCACCACCACTGGGTGCACCTCAGTCTGCTGGTTATGGGTCTATCCTCCGATAGCTAGTTTGGCCAGAATCGAAGAAAACAGGTTCGGGTTTTTGAAGAAATAGCGAGCTTCTTCATCTTCTCCGTCGATTTTTCCTAGATTTACACCAAACCTCACTCTAATACCACTTGCTGGGCTATGGACACCACATATCTCCACATTGGTATGATATTGTCCACTTTGGGTCTAAGTACTCATGGATTTGCTTTTGGGCTTTACCCCAAAAGGACTCATACCAATGGAGATATTTGTCCATCATTATAAACCCATGATCATCTCCACTTTTAACCAATGTGGGACTTTGGTCGTATACCCAATAGTAGGATTTCTGAATAACACTTATTATTACAATATATAGGAGTCTGAGTGGGAAGAATATTACCCATATCTGGAAGTAACCAACGTAATTAAACAATTTCAATACTCAAATTAGGTATAAGATCAAGAAACAGAAGGTAGAGTGATAGTGTCATACTGAAGGTGGAGGAAGAATGAGATGACAATAAATTTCAATGCGCTTCGTTCATTCATGGAACACGAAGTTGTGGGATTTCCGAATAACGCTTATTATTACAATATATAGGAGTCGGACTGGAAAGAATTTACCCATATCTGCAAGTAACCATCCTAATTAAACAATTTCAGTACTCAAATTAGGTAGAAGATCAAGAAACAAAAATTTGTTTCCTACTCTTCCAAGATATAAGAGAATCACCAAAAAATTCACAGAAACCAGTGGTGATTTTACGACTAGTTAGATCACTAGCCCAAACAGCATCTGAGTATACACGTAACTCTAAAAATGAGGTTGATGAAAATAAAGTCTCTAAAAGAAAGTGCTACGAAGATGGTGCAAATACGAACAACCATAGCCTAATGAAATGTAGTAGGAGATGCAACAAACCAACTAACAATATAAACAATGTAAGCAATATCTGGACGAGTAATAGTAAAATATATCAAACAACCAACAATAATATAATATAAAATACGGTATGTCAAAGGTATATCATTAGAGGGTGACTATGAAAGTTGGTCTCGAAAGGAGTATCAATAGTTCGAGTATCAATAAGATGAGAATGTTCAGTGACCTCCACTACAGACTTGGACTAAGAAAATAACCCTTAAGAGAATAAGTCACCTCTATACACAAGAAGTAACATAGTGGGCTCAAGCCCTTCATTTTAAATTGATGAGCTAATTCTGACTTTATGATAAGAATTCTATCAATATCATTGCCAATTCATGTCATCAACATATAAAAAGAAAATAGAATATCGCAACCTACTAATGTGTATTAAACAAATAAAGTAGAATCATGTTGATTGGAAGAAAAATCAATAGAGGTAGTAACAGTAGAAAACTTTTCAAGTTAAGCACGAAGTGCATGTTTGAGACCATAAAGTGCATTCTTAAGTTTGTAAACGTCTCCATGGTTATGATAACACCATGAGAGGATGCCATATAAACATCATCTAGAAGATTTCCATTCAAGAAGATATTTTTAACGTCCATCTAAGATATAGTCCATCGATGAACAGAGGCAATGATAATAAGTGTATGAACAATAGTCATTTTTATAACAGTAGCTAAGGTTTTCTCATAATCCATACCATATTGTCGAGTAAAGATCTTAGAAACTAATCTGGTTTTATATCGCTGAACTGAGTCAGCAGATTTAGTTTTGATCTTATAGATCCAATGAAAACCAATAACACGTTTACTAGGTGGTGATGGAACCAAATTTCAAGTATCAGTCTTATGAAATGCGGAGAGTTCCTCAGCTACAACCTGCTACCAAAGAGGATAAAACAATCTCTTTATAGGAAGAATGGTTAGATACTTTGTGAATAAAGGTTTAAAAAAAAACTAAATGAATTTGAATAGCTAGAATAACTAAAATTTGGTAACTTAGTGGACTTACGAGAACGCTGAGGATCTTGAGGAGGAGAAGGACCTATAATCACATGATGTTCTTGGGAGGTCATAGACGGAGAGAGAACATCAAAGACATTATAATTCGGTGCATTTGTACCTGTAGTGTATGGAGTATATATATAATACATGGGGTATAAAAGGGTAGAATATTTGTACCATCAGAGAATGGATCAAATGCAAATGAGTTTAGACTTAGTCATGTTATCAGATGCTCGAGGAACACAATAGGACGAAAGATATACAATTTTTAACTGATGGGATCAAAACAACAGTTACCTTTTATCCATCATCATTACCTAAAAATACACAAATGGCAAAGCATGAAGTCAACTTGCTACGCTCTACTTTAGAACGAAGAACAAAGCAAGTACAAAAATAAAAACTTTTAAGAAAGAATAATAAAGAGGATGCCATTACAATGTTTAAAAGGGTGACAAATCAGAAATATAAGACGATGGAATTTTACTGATCAACAACGATAATGATTGACCATTGAAAAGGGTGAAGGATTCCTAAAGGAATTATTGTATATTACTACGATTATGCATTAGAATTAAACTCTCACACAAAAATGGCTTGTCCAATTACTTCCGGATATACCTAGCGTATTAATTTCACTACTTTCAAGGTTCACTCACAGTGGTCAATTATATTAATTGACTTCATTCTCTTTCCTTCTATTTCTCTATCTTTCATGTCATCAATCCACACAATATGATATATAAATAGCATTACTCATATAAAAGCAGTATCTTTCGTACTAATCATCTTATTTTATATTTCACTCATTAATTCAATGCAGTTTATACACATATTCAAAATATAATTCGACTCCCTTTTATAAAAATAAATGAAATTCAATTATTTATTCAGTAGCATTCGAAATTTTTATTTTTAATAAAATAAAATCATAATTCTTTAACCACATATTCGAACAGATATATCAAATCCTAAATACATAAATAGAACCTTTGAAATTTTAGATCAAAATTATATAAAAATAAACTCAATTAGAATTCAATTTAAGGAGGCAATAAAATTCTTTATACTACATAATGGTGTGTCCATAATAGAAATTAGGAGTGGGCAGGTTTGGTTCGGTCCGGTCCAATTCTAAAGGAAATCGAATCAAATATCAATGGAAATCTTAGAAATGGAACCATTAGATTTCTATCCAACTATATAATTGAACCAATCGATTTCGATTCAGTCCGGACATGTTCTTTACATTGAAAAAATTATAAGAATAAAATATGAAGCTATTTGTCAAAATGAAAAATAGATAAAAATAGAGTATGAAATCACTCGTCATTTTTGTAATCTAACAATAAAAAAGTTAATTAAACAAGGCAACAAATAAAAATTCATTCCAAAGTTCAAGATCAATTCATAAAGGGGAGAAAAAGAATAACTAATTAAACACAGTATAAACAGTAAAATCTCGATCGAAAAGTAATTTTTAAGAATTCCATATAACAATAATCTGATTATCTTTAATGGTCTTGATTCGTGATGACGGACCACTTTGAAAATAACGAGAAATTTAAATCCTTATCAAATATTGAACTAAAAATGTATTTTTCCTATTGGGTTACATTAAAGTTGTGAATTTGTAAAGTATTTATAAAAATTTAGATTTAAATTTAGATTATCCAGTAAAGGAAAGAAAAATAAGCCATTGGGAAATAGAATTTTAATGTGATATAATTTTGGGTTTAGTGTTCAAAGATCTAGTGCATCTTGGTGTATGCAAAAAAAGAAATTCGGAAGAATCGAATTCACTACTGATGCTCAAGTCAGTACCAAAAATTGGACCGAAACCGATCGGTGTTCGATACATGGTCCCACAATCGATCCATTTAATAGAGGAACCGAAGCTGAACTGGACAGTTCTATCCGATTTCGGTCCGATCCCCAAAAAAATGCTCACTCCTAATAAAAATTCGCTTGGACCAAAAATAATGGTATGTGAAAGGAGATATCCCAATTTTTATTTTTAAAAGAATTTACAAAGAAACGGGCCAAAAGAATTACAAAGAAATGGGACACAGTGAGTGGCCAAAAAATAATTTCAACCGACAAATATTCGAAGAAAAATTACAATAATTCAAAAGATCAATTTCCTGTATTCAGAATTCTAAAGGCGAAATTTCTTTGCCGGATGAGGGCTCTCGACTTCGTCTTCGCCTGAGCCAAAGTCCGGCCGGAATTGTGGCAGCGCCGGCAAGTTCAAGTCAAAGTCCCGGTGAGTAACAGTAGACTGTACACGTTCTGACGATGTAATAGCGCTGCTGGCAGCTCCGCCGCCGTTGCTAGTGGCGCCTCCTTCATAGTGGCGCCTTTTGTGGCCTCCCAAAGCCTGGCCGGTGGGGAAACACTTGTGGCAGATGGAACACTTATGGGTCCTGCAACACTTTGTGATGGCAGAAGTAGTGGTGGTAGCGGAGGCAGAGATTGTGGAGTTTTCTTGAATTCTGTCACGACTGCCAGTTTTCTTTCGATGGATCGTCTTGTGCCCTCCCAAAGCTTGGTAAGATCCGAAAGCTTTGCCACATACCGAACACTTATACATAACCTTCGTAGAATCTGGGGGCAGACGGGTTTCTGATTGCGATTGTTTCTGCAGCAGTGCGGCTGTTGTGGCGGGGCTGCCTCCACGAGCTAACATCATAAGGCAAATAGCTAAATGTTCTTCTTCAGTTGGTTCATTTTGTTCCACGCTATGTGGTCGCCTTGATCGCTTACCGTTCAGCCACTGCCTAAAAGAGCTTAGGCCGGCTTTATCCAAATGAAATGGCGGCGATGTAGTATTCAGAGAATTCAATGCTTCAAGTTCCATATATTAATAGAAAGATAGAAAGGACTTAACCAAACTTTTCTTGTCAAGAAATACTGAGAATGGAGGATAAGCTGAGTGAAGATTGCACTCGGATAGAGACGAGATCAATAGAAGAATTCAAGTTATTGATCTATAGCTTTTGAGAGCCAAGGGAAGAATTTGTTCTTAGTGAGTTTTAAAATAAGGGAAAAGGGATCGTAAGGCTTATATAAACGGGATGGGGTAGGGGGTGGAAGTTGCTTCACAAGTGTTAGGAAAGGGAAGGGAAGGCAATTACTTACAGAAAAAGAAAAGAAAATAAATAGAATAATGCTACGCGTACATTTCACGGTTACATCTTGTTTGACATCTGTTGTATTTTCAAAAGAAATGGACGGGTATATAGCTTTTTTTTTTTTAACTGGCGAATGGTGTGTTGTCGCATGGTACAATATAAAGAATGATGTCAAATATGATGTAAATTTTGAGGAGTTGCTCAATTGGTTAAACCTTGTGTTTGCTCCCCAAAGATCACCAGTTCGAGTCCCCTTAGAGCCACTGAGGTGAGTACTCAGCCATAAATTTCAAGATCTCGTGAAATTAGTCAAGGTGCTTACAAGATGGCTCGAACATCCACTGTTATAAAAAAAAAACTCAAATATGATGTACATGTTGCATGATTGAAATAAAAATAAAATTATCAGTAGAAGTATGTGGATTGAGGAGCACGTTTAGTTTTGGAGAATTTTACTTGTGGCCCAAGTGGGAAGAAGTTGGTTAGAAATAGTGGGTAGTGTGTGGGGCTTTAGGGTTTTGAGGGGGAAGGAAAAGATTAACTGAGTGAAGAGATGACTAGTCAATGTAGACTAAGCCCAAGTCAATACTCCTACGCGGTCTTAAAACTCCTACGCGGTCTTAAACTATGTTCTTCATCAACTTATGCAAAGTATAAATTAATGTTGATCAATATCAACAACTTTAAATTTGTTATAATTATGTATACTCTTATTTAGTATTAAATATCAAATATATTTTACTACTTTTTCGTATATCATATATTAAACAATGTTTAATGAACAATACTAAAACATTTTTTCCTTAATACCTTTAGTACATATTGCTAAATCATTATTAATTTGTCATGAACAATCACACCATGTATTACAAGCACTTAGATTTTGATGAGTTTTTTTCGTTATACGCGTACTTGCATTTCTTCAACATATTCAAATATTTTGAACCATAGAATATTACATAGAGGCATGTTTGGCTAAGTTTACTAATATTAAGAACAAGTTACTTATATTTTGAAAAGAAGCTTACTTTGCTATCAAAATAAAATTATAATGAAATTTAAAATATTAAGAGCCTGTTTTGTTGAGATTAAAAAGTTTACTTATAAGTGAATTTATTTTTTTTTTTGTTTATCAAAACTAAAAATAAGTAAGCCACGTAGCAATTGAATAAGAGTTATTTCCAAATATGAGAAATAAAAAAAATTACTTAAATATATATTCGATTTGTTTTTAAACTTAGTCTCCACTTGGTAAAATTTATGAATAATTTGTAAATTGTTAAATTTCATTTTCGACAACACACACTAATGGATCCATAAGTGTTATCCACTTATTCATAACTCATTTCTATTCATCTTTAGATAAAATCATTTATAAATTCTTCCTAGAAGGAGGCTTGAAAGTAGCAGCTAACGGGCCCAACACCGACATAGGTATGGAAATCGAATATATGTCACTGTGTTCATGATTACATACAAATTAGGCTATTTCTTTCGTCTTCTTCTTTTTTCCCATTGCAATTTGTTGAAGGGTAAATATACTTGCACTAAAATTTATGTTAATAATTGCACCAGATTTTAATCGTATGAAAAGGTCTATAGCTTTTATTCATTGTTACACTCATGTCATCGAATTTTTTCATTGCATTCTTCTACCTTCCTTTAATGTGTACATGTTATTTATGATGAAAGTTTTCATTCAAAAATTCCATTAAGAGATATTAAAAAAAAAAAAAAATTTACTCCTCATAATTTAAATAGGCAATAAATAAATAAATAAAAGAAGAAGAAGAAGAATGGAATTACAATTAAATGAAGCAATAAGAGGTTAACCAGGTTAGCACGTGGTTGATAAAAATTATTAAGAGAGTAATCACAGGAGATTCACAATTTTTGAGAGTACATTTAAGTAAACTTTTGGAATTTGAAACAAATCAATTACGAATGATTGTGGAGGATGAGGATCAAATTGTAAAAAATTAAAAGATGAAGAATCCATGATGACGAAGATAAGAAGGGACTCAAGCTGAACAAAAGAAGAAATTTAGGGACCAATTTGAAAAAGGAGAAAATGGAAGACACCTTGCGTTCGCAAGGTCATGCCATGAGATTGCGTGCATAGAAAATTTTGCACGAACAAGTTCAAAAGGTTACCATGCGATCGCAACTACTTTAGCCTCGTGATCGAATGATTCTTCAAGATAGGAAAAGAAAAAGTCTTATTTCCTAATCCAAATCAACTTCTGTCTAGAAAAAATTTTGGGCACGAGTTTTGACCTAAGTATGGGACTATAAAAAATTTAAAATAGATATTATCTCTCGTTCAAAAAAGAGAAGGTTTTTAGACACAAACACATAATTTTACACCAAATTCAATCTATTCATTTGGATTATATGAAGGGGAAAAGGATTCAAGAAGATTAATCAAAAACTATCGAAGAGATTCAAAAATTCAAGAGGGGATGTATTATCAATGCAATTTGTGTTTGTGTAATAATATAATGCTCGACTAATTATGTAGACACAAGGATAATTATGAATGCTATATTTTGATATTTTAATGTTAATTTCTATATCATGTCTTTGATATTTTGATTGGTTTGAATTATTGTTAGGCTTTTCAGGTTTTCAAGTACTTGGCCAATAATTGATTATATTTTTTATTTATATTTTATTCGAGAAAAAGAGTATGAATTATAAAGGACATAGTAACTATCATTGTAAGGTCATATAGGGGATATATATATACATTGTTCTGCTTTGTATGATCCCAATGAATGTTTTTGTAGTTTAATGCATTTTCATATGTTCACATTTTTCATAGAGATATAGGAGATTAAATGTGGGAATAGATTCAATATTACTGAAGAGATATTATTAAATGTAATAGGATCACAGATCGTCAAATCTAAATAAGTATTGTCAACTAGAATTAATATTAAAATGGAATAATATAGGGAGATTCAAAATCATAGTGCTCCTAATTAATTGAGTTTCATATACGCTTCTCTCTTGGTTAAAAATTTTGATAGTTAATTTGTTATAGGTTTACTTTTCAATTATAAAACCCAAACAAGATTTGATATTTCATGTTGAAATTGAAGGTAATATTGGATTGCTCTGATATCACTTTGTTGAAGAAAAAAACACAAGATTGTAGACACAATATAAAATAAAGATCACAAAAATACAAGAATAATGTAATTTGTAGAGAATGAAGATTTTATTACAATACAGAGAAATAATACAAAGATTTTGTGTATATGATTTGTCCAACTCTGTTTAAAATATAATGAAGAACTAGATATATATAGAGGACGTTCAAAGCCCTAAAAGTAAAGTTATAAGTGGAAATGAATGCTCAGTATGTGTCAAAACGTGAAACAAGACTGGGCCAGATAACACTGCCACTCGAATGCTAGACAGAGTGAGAGCTAGCTCTCAGGACATAATTACAACGGCGTTGCTTGAGTGGTGGGCTAGCAAAAAACGTAAAAAATTTATCTCTAGTCCATATCTTGATCTCTTCAAAACCAATACAAATTTCAACTCTTAATTGGACTTCCAAATAAAACTTCAACTAGAATTTGTCAAATAGAATTTAGGTCACACCCTAATTTTAATAAATTCCACCCTAACGTGAATTCTACTGCAATGGACAAACTTAAAAAATTCTCCACCATGAGACAAAATTCAATTGTAAGGAATAAACTTCAATTCTTCAACAAAAAATACAAACAAAATTCTCCACCAAAATTTCCAACTAAAAATATTCTCCATAACTCTAGCTGGGTATTAATAAAAGTACTTAAAGGAGATAAGATTTCTCTTCAAATTTGGGATGTGTCTCATTGCATCAAATGTTCTAACCGTCCCATCAAATATCTTTGTTCTGACTTGACCAATACCAACTATCTAACAATGAGTATTATTACTCAACTATCTAACAATGAGTATTATTACTCATCATCACAATACCTTTTGAAACTTTTTTATATATTGAAAATAAATACTAATTTGAACACATATGAAAAGTGCAAGCTGTATCAAGAATCCAAGTCTCGTTAGGTTTTGGTGTGTGCTGTCGTAGGCACCCAAAAGAAATACATTAACCTCTAAAATGAATGTAGTAGTGGAAGTAAAGGTCGATCCCACGAAAAGTGTGTAATTCTATGTTTTATGATTCGTACAATGGTTGGGGGTTTTTGTATGCAAACAATTGTAAATAACGTAATCAATAACAATGAAAATCAAATTAATGAAAATAATCAAAAGACTAACGTTGGTCTAAATCCACATCAATCGTCGAAAATCCACAATTGATCACAGATGTAAGGATAATTCAATTCATATTTCGAATATTCATCGTTGGAATTGATTCATATTTCTCCTTAATTTTAGTTAATTAGAAACCAACGTTCTAATTAGCCCTAATTATTAAATAACTCCAGACATGTGCTCAAGATTCAATTAATAACAGCTCTACACAATAGAGAAATAGATGAACTAGATAACACAAACACCAGCGGTTGCATTCAATCTATTTATACAATTTTTCTTAAGATTCAATAACCTCTATCGCAAAAAATAATTAAATCATAGTGCTTCACAAGTTAAAGGAATCAAACAATTACAAATTTGATATTTAACTTAGCGGTAGATTGTAACGAATAACAAATTAGTAGGTCTCCTAGCAATTAAACATAACAATCATGAAAATAAGTGTAGAAAAATATTCAATACGCAAAATAAAAATTAAACAATATGAAAAACTATTTAGATCTCACAATATGTGGTTCCGAGGCTTCAATTTCCTTCGACCAAGTGTAAAAATTTAGTTACAATTCATGAATCTAATAAAAAAATAAAAAAGAATTGAGTTTTGAGGTGTTCTGTACGTTCTCTCCCCATTCTAGGGTTTTAAAATAAGTATTTATAGTTGTTTCCATAGGTAGTTGACTTAAATTCGAAAATTGGAGATTCGTTTGTCAAAAATACCTGTGCGCACACACCGTTCATTGGTTTTAGGCTCGGTAAGTAAAATTTATGCCCGTGTGCGGGCAGAGAATTTGCATTCGCGCGCAGGTTTGTCTCTGAATAAAGTTCGGTACTTTGGTCATAATTTTCACCACAAGTATCCGATTGAGCTGATTCAAAATGTGTTGGAAAGTTAACTCAAAGGGCTACAATATATTTCAAATATCATCTTCAAATTCAATCATCACCTATCATGCAAGGGATAGTGAACATACCAGGATTCGTGCATTTTATAGGAAGTCTCTTTTGAATAATTGCAGATACAGTCTTTCCAACTTTAACCTTTTCATTTCCCATTAGTTTCTGTTTCCTCTTACTTGCACACAATTATTTTAAAAATTCGGCACGTGTTTAATGATAGCTAAAAGTGGAATATTTACCATACACTAATTACTAAAAATTTCATGTTACTCATCATGAACTCGTTCATTCAAGCTATAATAATGGAAATTAACTTTATGAAAACAATCAAAACACTAGCCTTGGTTTAAGTCCATATCCACCATCGGAAATCCATAATTGAGCACAGATGCAAGGATAATTCAATTCATATTTCGAATATTCATCGTTGGAATTGATTCATATTTCTCTTTAATTTTAGTTAATTAGAAACCAACGTTCTAATTAGCCCTAATTATTAAATAACTCCAGACCTGTGCTCAAGATTCAATTAATAACAGCTCTACACAACAGAGAAATAGATGAACTAGATAACACAAATACCAGCGGTTGCATTCAATCTATTTATACAATTTTCTTAAGATTCAATAACCTCTATCGCAGAAAATAATTAAATCATAGTGCTTCACAAGTTAAATGATTCAAACAATTACGGATTTGAGATGTAACTTAGTTAAAGATTGCAATATGTGAAAAACTAATAGATATCTTAGCAATCAAACATGCCAATCATAAAATTATGTATAAATTATCAAATCCTAGTGCTTCACAAGTTAAAGGAATCAAACAATTACGGATTTGATATTTAACTTAGCGGTAGATTGTAACGAATAACAAACTAGTAGGCCTCCTAGCAATTAAACATAACAATCATGAAAATAAGTGCAGAAAAATATTCAATACGCAAAATAAAAATTAAACAATAAGAAAAACTATTTAGATCTCACAATATGTGGCTCCGAGGCTTCAATTTCCTTCGACCAAGTGTAAAAGTTTAGTTACAATTCATGAATCTAATAAAAAAATAAAAAAGAATTGAGTTTGGAGGTGTTCTGTACCTTCTCTCCCCATTCTAGGATTTTAAAATAAGTATTTATAGTTGTTTCCATAGGTAGTAGACTTAAATTCGAAAATCGGAGATTCGTTTGTCAAAAATACCTGTGCGCGCGCACCGTTCATTGGTTTTAGGCTCGGTAAGTAAAATTTATGCCCGTGCGCGGGCAGAGAATTTGCATTCGCGCGCAGGTTTGTCTCTAAATAATGTTCGGTATTTTAGTCATAACTTTCACCACAAGTATCCGATTGAGCTGATTCAAAATGTGTTGGAAAGTTAACTCAAAGGGCTACAATATATTTAAAATATCATCTTCAAATTCAATCATTACCTATCATGCAAGGAATAGTGAACATACCAGGATCCGTGCATTTTATAGGAAGTCTCTTTTGAATAATTGCAGATACAGCCTTTCCAACTTTAACCTTTTCATTTCCCATTAGTTTCTGTTTCCTCTTACTTGCACACAATTGTTTTAAACATTTGGTACGTGTTTAATGATAGCTAAAAGTGGAATATTTACCATACACTAATTACTAAAAATTTCATGTTACTCATCATGAACTCGTTCATATTTCCTAGATCCTACTAAAACTTGAAGGAAATGAGGTACATGTTTATAATCTGAAAGATTTGGAAATTTATGCATAGTTACCTCATTAACATTAAGAGCACTCTTTTCTGCTGTGATATATTCCTCATTTTCTTCATTTAATGATGTAGGAGCTATCTTCATCGGAACTTCAACCTCCGTGCCACTCCTCAACGTGATCGTACTTACATTTTCCCTTAGATTTACTACCGTTTGAGATGGTAGTTTCCTTGCATTCTGTAACTCCAACCGACTGACCGCATTAGCCATTTGACCTATCTGATTCTCCAAACATTGAATCCTAGCCCTTCTCTCCTATTGAAATTGTAAAGTGTTAGTGGC